>JAXRKO010001272.1:0-19361 GCA_037039905.1 Formica aserva
CGAGGTCTACTGCAAAGTAAACCGAGGTCTGCTTAGAGATTGCGCGTCGCAATCCAATCACACAGCGAGTACACAAACTGCCACTTTGTATTCCTTACCGCTGTGTTCAAGCTTTGCTCACGGATCTTAGAGCCATCGTGATCAAGGCGTCAGCCTTGAGCCACTGGTCTATGAGGTCCACCCCAGCTCAGGCTATCTCCATCTGATGAGCCTAAAGGAAGGTGAAACTAGTCATGGACGTGTCAGGGTTGGGAGGAGCAATACCGAATTACTTTCCATTCGGATGCGGTCCTTGTGATCGTAATGACCGAGGTCTACTGCAAAGTGAACCGAGGTCTGCTTAGAGATTGCGCGTCGCAATCCAATCACACAGCGAGTACACAAACTGCCACTTTGTATTCCTTACCGCTGTGTTCAAGCTTTGCTCACGGATCTTAGAGCCATCGTGATCAAGGCGTCAGCCTTGAGCCACTGGTCTATGAGGTCCACCCCAGCTCAGGCTATCTCCATCTGATGAGCCTAAAGGAAGGTGAAACTAGTCATGGACGTGTCAGGGTTGGGAGGAGCAATACCGAATTACTTTCCATTCGGATGCGGTCCTTGTGATCGTAATGACCGAGGTCTACTGCAAAGTAAACCGAGGTCTGCTTAGAGATTGCGCGTCGCAATCCAATCACACAGCGAGTACACAAACTGCCACTTTGTATTCCTTACCGCTGTGTTCAAGCTTTGCTCACGGATCTTAGAGCCATCGTGATCAAGGCGTCAGCCTTGAGCCACTGGTCTATGAGGTCCACCCCAGCTCAGGCTATCTCCATCTGATGAGCCTAAAGGAAGGTGAAACTAGTCATGGACGTGTCAGGGTTGGGAGGAGCAATACCGAATTACTTTCCATTCGGATGCGGTCCTTGTGATCGTAATGACCGAGGTCTACTGCAAAGTAAACCGAGGTCTGCTTAGAGATTGCGCGTCGCAATCCAATCACACAGCGAGTACACAAACTGCCACTTTGTATTCCTTACCGCTGTGTTCAAGCTTTGCTCACGGATCTTAGAGCCATCGTGATCAAGGCGTCAGCCTTGAGCCACTGGTCTATGAGGTCCACCCCAGCTCAGGCTATCTCCATCTGATGAGCCTAAAGGAAGGTGAAACTAGTCATGGACGTGTCAGGGTTGGGAGGAGCAATACCGAATTACTTTCCATTCGGATGCGGTCCTTGTGATCGTAATGACCGAGGTCTACTGCAAAGTAAACCGAGGTCTGCTTAGAGATTGCGCGTCGCAATCCAATCACACAGCGAGTACACAAACTGCCACTTTGTATTCCTTACCGCTGTGTTCAAGCTTTGCTCACGGATCTTAGAGCCATCGTGATCAAGGCGTCAGCCTTGAGCCACTGGTCTATGAGGTCCACCCCAGCTCAGGCTATCTCCATCTGATGAGCCTAAAGGAAGGTGAAACTAGTCATGGACGTGTCAGGGTTGGGAGGAGCAATACCGAATTACTTTCCATTCGGATGCGGTCCTTGTGATCGTAATGACCGAGGTCTACTGCAAAGTAAACCGAGGTCTGCTTAGAGATTGCGCGTCGCAATCCAATCACACAGCGAGTACACAAACTGCCACTTTGTATTCCTTACCGCTGTGTTCAAGCTTTGCTCACGGATCTTAGAGCCATCGTGATCAAGGCGTCAGCCTTGAGCCACTGGTCTATGAGGTCCACCCCAGCTCAGGCTATCTCCATCTGATGAGCCTAAAGGAAGGTGAAACTAGTCATGGACGTGTCAGGGTTGGGAGGAGCAAACCGAATTACTTTCCATTCGGATGCGGTCCTTGTGATCGTAATGACCGAGGTCTACTGCAAAGTAAACCGAGGTCTGCTTAGAGATTGCGCGTCGCAATCCAATCACACAGCGAGTACACAAACTGCCACTTTGTATTCCTTACCGCTGTGTTCAAGCTTTGCTCACGGATCTTAGAGCCATCGTGATCAAGGCGTCAGCCTTGAGCCACTGGTCTATGAGGTCCACCCCAGCTCAGGCTATCTCCATCTGATGAGCCTAAAGGAAGGTGAAACTAGTCATGGACGTGTCAGGGTTGGGAGGAGCAAACCGAATTACTTTCCATTCGGATGCGGTCCTTGTGATCGTAATGACCGAGGTCTACTGCAAAGTAAACCGAGGTCTGCTTAGAGATTGCGCGTCGCAATCCAATCACACAGCGAGTACACAAACTGCCACTTTGTATTCCTTACCGCTGTGTTCAAGCTTTGCTCACGGATCTTAGAGCCATCGTGATCAAGGCGTCAGCCTTGAGCCACTGGTCTATGAGGTCCACCCCAGCTCAGGCTATCTCCATCTGATGAGCCTAAAGGAAGGTGAAACTAGTCATGGACGTGTCAGGGTTGGGAGGAGCAATACCGAATTACTTTCCATTCGGATGCGGTCCTTGTGATCGTAATGACCGAGGTCTACTGCAAAGTAAACCGAGGTCTGCTTAGAGATTGCGCGTCGCAATCCAATCACACAGCGAGTACACAAACTGCCACTTTGTATTCCTTACCGCTGTGTTCAAGCTTTGCTCACGGATCTTAGAGCCATCGTGATCAAGGCGTCAGCCTTGAGCCACTGGTCTATGAGGTCCACCCCAGCTCAGGCTATCTCCATCTGATGAGCCTAAAGGAAGGTGAAACTAGTCATGGACGTGTCAGGGTTGGGAGGAGCAATACCGAATTACTTTCCATTCGGATGCGGTCCTTGTGATCGTAATGACCGAGGTCTACTGCAAAGTAAACCGAGGTCTGCTTAGAGATTGCGCGTCGCAATCCAATCACACAGCGAGTACACAAACTGCCACTTTGTATTCCTTACCGCTGTGTTCAAGCTTTGCTCACGGATCTTAGAGCCATCGTGATCAAGGCGTCAGCCTTGAGCCACTGGTCTATGAGGTCCACCCCAGCTCAGGCTATCTCCATCTGATGAGCCTAAAGGAAGGTGAAACTAGTCATGGACGTGTCAGGGTTGGGAGGAGCAATACCGAATTACTTTCCATTCGGATGCGGTCCTTGTGATCGTAATGACCGAGGTCTACTGCAAAGTAAACCGAGGTCTGCTTAGAGATTGCGCGTCGCAATCCAATCACACAGCGAGTACACAAACTGCCACTTTGTATTCCTTACCGCTGTGTTCAAGCTTTGCTCACGGATCTTAGAGCCATCGTGATCAAGGCGTCAGCCTTGAGCCACTGGTCTATGAGGTCCACCCCAGCTCAGGCTATCTCCATCTGATGAGCCTAAAGGAAGGTGAAACTAGTCATGGACGTGTCAGGGTTGGGAGGAGCAACACCGAATTACTTTCCATTCGGATGCGGTCCTTGTGATCGTAATGACCGAGGTCTACTGCAAAGTAAACCGAGGTCTGCTTAGAGATTGCGCGTCGCAATCCAATCACACAGCGAGTACACAAACTGCCACTTTGTATTCCTTACCGCTGTGTTCAAGCTTTGCTCACGGATCTTAGAGCCATCGTGATCAAGGCGTCAGCCTTGAGCCACTGGTCTATGAGGTCCACCCCAGCTCAGGCTATCTCCATCTGATGAGCCTAAAGGAAGGTGAAACTAGTCATGGACGTGTCAGGGTTGGGAGGAGCAACACCGAATTACTTTCCATTCGGATGCGGTCCTTGTGATCGTAATGACCGAGGTCTACTGCAAAGTAAACCGAGGTCTGCTTAGAGATTGCGCGTCGCAATCCAATCACACAGCGAGTACACAAACTGCCACTTTGTATTCCTTACCGCTGTGTTCAAGCTTTGCTCACGGATCTTAGAGCCATCGTGATCAAGGCGTCAGCCTTGAGCCACTGGTCTATGAGGTCCACCCCAGCTCAGGCTATCTCCATCTGATGAGCCTAAAGGAAGGTGAAACTAGTCATGGACGTGTCAGGGTTGGGAGGAGCAACACCGAATTACTTTCCATTCGGATGCGGTCCTTGTGATCGTAATGACCGAGGTCTACTGCAAAGTAAACCGAGGTCTGCTTAGAGATTGCGCGTCGCAATCCAATCACACAGCGAGTACACAAACTGCCACTTTGTATTCCTTACCGCTGTGTTCAAGCTTTGCTCACGGATCTTAGAGCCATCGTGATCAAGGCGTCAGCCTTGAGCCACTGGTCTATGAGGTCCACCCCAGCTCAGGCTATCTCCATCTGATGAGCCTAAAGGAAGGTGAAACTAGTCATGGACGTGTCAGGGTTGGGAGGAGCAATACCGAATTACTTTCCATTCGGATGCGGTCCTTGTGATCGTAATGACCGAGGTCTACTGCAAAGTAAACCGAGGTCTGCTTAGAGATTGCGCGTCGCAATCCAATCACACAGCGAGTACACAAACTGCCACTTTGTATTCCTTACCGCTGTGTTCAAGCTTTGCTCACGGATCTTAGAGCCATCGTGATCAAGGCGTCAGCCTTGAGCCACTGGTCTATGAGGTCCACCCCAGCTCAGGCTATCTCCATCTGATGAGCCTAAAGGAAGGTGAAACTAGTCATGGACGTGTCAGGGTTGGGAGGAGCAACACCGAATTACTTTCCATTCGGATGCGGTCCTTGTGATCGTAATGACCGAGGTCTACTGCAAAGTAAACCGAGGTCTGCTTAGAGATTGCGCGTCGCAATCCAATCACACAGCGAGTACACAAACTGCCACTTTGTATTCCTTACCGCTGTGTTCAAGCTTTGCTCACGGATCTTAGAGCCATCGTGATCAAGGCGTCAGCCTTGAGCCACTGGTCTATGAGGTCCACCCCAGCTCAGGCTATCTCCATCTGATGAGCCTAAAGGAAGGTGAAACTAGTCATGGACGTGTCAGGGTTGGGAGGAGCAACACCGAATTACTTTCCATTCGGATGCGGTCCTTGTGATCGTAATGACCGAGGTCTACTGCAAAGTAAACCGAGGTCTGCTTAGAGATTGCGCGTCGCAATCCAATCACACAGCGAGTACACAAACTGCCACTTTGTATTCCTTACCGCTGTGTTCAAGCTTTGCTCACGGATCTTAGAGCCATCGTGATCAAGGCGTCAGCCTTGAGCCACTGGTCTATGAGGTCCACCCCAGCTCAGGCTATCTCCATCTGATGAGCCTAAAGGAAGGTGAAACTAGTCATGGACGTGTCAGGGTTGGGAGGAGCAATACCGAATTACTTTCCATTCGGATGCGGTCCTTGTGATCGTAATGACCGAGGTCTACTGCAAAGTAAACCGAGGTCTGCTTAGAGATTGCGCGTCGCAATCCAATCACACAGCGAGTACACAAACTGCCACTTTGTATTCCTTACCGCTGTGTTCAAGCTTTGCTCACGGATCTTAGAGCCATCGTGATCAAGGCGTCAGCCTTGAGCCACTGGTCTATGAGGTCCACCCCAGCTCAGGCTATCTCCATCTGATGAGCCTAAAGGAAGGTGAAACTAGTCATGGACGTGTCAGGGTTGGGAGGAGCAACACCGAATTACTTTCCATTCGGATGCGGTCCTTGTGATCGTAATGACCGAGGTCTACTGCAAAGTAAACCGAGGTCTGCTTAGAGATTGCGCGTCGCAATCCAATCACACAGCGAGTACACAAACTGCCACTTTGTATTCCTTACCGCTGTGTTCAAGCTTTGCTCACGGATCTTAGAGCCATCGTGATCAAGGCGTCAGCCTTGAGCCACTGGTCTATGAGGTCCACCCCAGCTCAGGCTATCTCCATCTGATGAGCCTAAAGGAAGGTGAAACTAGTCATGGACGTGTCAGGGTTGGGAGGAGCAACACCGAATTACTTTCCATTCGGATGCGGTCCTTGTGATCGTAATGACCGAGGTCTACTGCAAAGTAAACCGAGGTCTGCTTAGAGATTGCGCGTCGCAATCCAATCACACAGCGAGTACACAAACTGCCACTTTGTATTCCTTACCGCTGTGTTCAAGCTTTGCTCACGGATCTTAGAGCCATCGTGATCAAGGCGTCAGCCTTGAGCCACTGGTCTATGAGGTCCACCCCAGCTCAGGCTATCTCCATCTGATGAGCCTAAAGGAAGGTGAAACTAGTCATGGACGTGTCAGGGTTGGGAGGAGCAACACCGAATTACTTTCCATTCGGATGCGGTCCTTGTGATCGTAATGACCGAGGTCTACTGCAAAGTAAACCGAGGTCTGCTTAGAGATTGCGCGTCGCAATCCAATCACACAGCGAGTACACAAACTGCCACTTTGTATTCCTTACCGCTGTGTTCAAGCTTTGCTCACGGATCTTAGAGCCATCGTGATCAAGGCGTCAGCCTTGAGCCACTGGTCTATGAGGTCCACCCCAGCTCAGGCTATCTCCATCTGATGAGCCTAAAGGAAGGTGAAACTAGTCATGGACGTGTCAGGGTTGGGAGGAGCAACACCGAATTACTTTCCATTCGGATGCGGTCCTTGTGATCGTAATGACCGAGGTCTACTGCAAAGTAAACCGAGGTCTGCTTAGAGATTGCGCGTCGCAATCCAATCACACAGCGAGTACACAAACTGCCACTTTGTATTCCTTACCGCTGTGTTCAAGCTTTGCTCACGGATCTTAGAGCCATCGTGATCAAGGCGTCAGCCTTGAGCCACTGGTCTATGAGGTCCACCCCAGCTCAGGCTATCTCCATCTGATGAGCCTAAAGGAAGGTGAAACTAGTCATGGACGTGTCAGGGTTGGGAGGAGCAACACCGAATTACTTTCCATTCGGATGCGGTCCTTGTGATCGTAATGACCGAGGTCTACTGCAAAGTAAACCGAGGTCTGCTTAGAGATTGCGCGTCGCAATCCAATCACACAGCGAGTACACAAACTGCCACTTTGTATTCCTTACCGCTGTGTTCAAGCTTTGCTCACGGATCTTAGAGCCATCGTGATCAAGGCGTCAGCCTTGAGCCACTGGTCTATGAGGTCCACCCCAGCTCAGGCTATCTCCATCTGATGAGCCTAAAGGAAGGTGAAACTAGTCATGGACGTGTCAGGGTTGGGAGGAGCAACACCGAATTACTTTCCATTCGGATGCGGTCCTTGTGATCGTAATGACCGAGGTCTACTGCAAAGTAAACCGAGGTCTGCTTAGAGATTGCGCGTCGCAATCCAATCACACAGCGAGTACACAAACTGCCACTTTGTATTCCTTACCGCTGTGTTCAAGCTTTGCTCACGGATCTTAGAGCCATCGTGATCAAGGCGTCAGCCTTGAGCCACTGGTCTATGAGGTCCACCCCAGCTCAGGCTATCTCCATCTGATGAGCCTAAAGGAAGGTGAAACTAGTCATGGACGTGTCAGGGTTGGGAGGAGCAACACCGAATTACTTTCCATTCGGATGCGGTCCTTGTGATCGTAATGACCGAGGTCTACTGCAAAGTAAACCGAGGTCTGCTTAGAGATTGCGCGTCGCAATCCAATCACACAGCGAGTACACAAACTGCCACTTTGTATTCCTTACCGCTGTGTTCAAGCTTTGCTCACGGATCTTAGAGCCATCGTGATCAAGGCGTCAGCCTTGAGCCACTGGTCTATGAGGTCCACCCCAGCTCAGGCTATCTCCATCTGATGAGCCTAAAGGAAGGTGAAACTAGTCATGGACGTGTCAGGGTTGGGAGGAGCAACACCGAATTACTTTCCATTCGGATGCGGTCCTTGTGATCGTAATGACCGAGGTCTACTGCAAAGTAAACCGAGGTCTGCTTAGAGATTGCGCGTCGCAATCCAATCACACAGCGAGTACACAAACTGCCACTTTGTATTCCTTACCGCTGTGTTCAAGCTTTGCTCACGGATCTTAGAGCCATCGTGATCAAGGCGTCAGCCTTGAGCCACTGGTCTATGAGGTCCACCCCAGCTCAGGCTATCTCCATCTGATGAGCCTAAAGGAAGGTGAAACTAGTCATGGACGTGTCAGGGTTGGGAGGAGCAACACCGAATTACTTTCCATTCGGATGCGGTCCTTGTGATCGTAATGACCGAGGTCTACTGCAAAGTAAACCGAGGTCTGCTTAGAGATTGCGCGTCGCAATCCAATCACACAGCGAGTACACAAACTGCCACTTTGTATTCCTTACCGCTGTGTTCAAGCTTTGCTCACGGATCTTAGAGCCATCGTGATCAAGGCGTCAGCCTTGAGCCACTGGTCTATGAGGTCCACCCCAGCTCAGGCTATCTCCATCTGATGAGCCTAAAGGAAGGTGAAACTAGTCATGGACGTGTCAGGGTTGGGAGGAGCAACACCGAATTACTTTCCATTCGGATGCGGTCCTTGTGATCGTAATGACCGAGGTCTACTGCAAAGTAAACCGAGGTCTGCTTAGAGATTGCGCGTCGCAATCCAATCACACAGCGAGTACACAAACTGCCACTTTGTATTCCTTACCGCTGTGTTCAAGCTTTGCTCACGGATCTTAGAGCCATCGTGATCAAGGCGTCAGCCTTGAGCCACTGGTCTATGAGGTCCACCCCAGCTCAGGCTATCTCCATCTGATGAGCCTAAAGGAAGGTGAAACTAGTCATGGACGTGTCAGGGTTGGGAGGAGCAACACCGAATTACTTTCCATTCGGATGCGGTCCTTGTGATCGTAATGACCGAGGTCTACTGCAAAGTAAACCGAGGTCTGCTTAGAGATTGCGCGTCGCAATCCAATCACACAGCGAGTACACAAACTGCCACTTTGTATTCCTTACCGCTGTGTTCAAGCTTTGCTCACGGATCTTAGAGCCATCGTGATCAAGGCGTCAGCCTTGAGCCACTGGTCTATGAGGTCCACCCCAGCTCAGGCTATCTCCATCTGATGAGCCTAAAGGAAGGTGAAACTAGTCATGGACGTGTCAGGGTTGGGAGGAGCAACACCGAATTACTTTCCATTCGGATGCGGTCCTTGTGATCGTAATGACCGAGGTCTACTGCAAAGTAAACCGAGGTCTGCTTAGAGATTGCGCGTCGCAATCCAATCACACAGCGAGTACACAAACTGCCACTTTGTATTCCTTACCGCTGTGTTCAAGCTTTGCTCACGGATCTTAGAGCCATCGTGATCAAGGCGTCAGCCTTGAGCCACTGGTCTATGAGGTCCACCCCAGCTCAGGCTATCTCCATCTGATGAGCCTAAAGGAAGGTGAAACTAGTCATGGACGTGTCAGGGTTGGGAGGAGCAACACCGAATTACTTTCCATTCGGATGCGGTCCTTGTGATCGTAATGACCGAGGTCTACTGCAAAGTAAACCGAGGTCTGCTTAGAGATTGCGCGTCGCAATCCAATCACACAGCGAGTACACAAACTGCCACTTTGTATTCCTTACCGCTGTGTTCAAGCTTTGCTCACGGATCTTAGAGCCATCGTGATCAAGGCGTCAGCCTTGAGCCACTGGTCTATGAGGTCCACCCCAGCTCAGGCTATCTCCATCTGATGAGCCTAAAGGAAGGTGAAACTAGTCATGGACGTGTCAGGGTTGGGAGGAGCAACACCGAATTACTTTCCATTCGGATGCGGTCCTTGTGATCGTAATGACCGAGGTCTACTGCAAAGTAAACCGAGGTCTGCTTAGAGATTGCGCGTCGCAATCCAATCACACAGCGAGTACACAAACTGCCACTTTGTATTCCTTACCGCTGTGTTCAAGCTTTGCTCACGGATCTTAGAGCCATCGTGATCAAGGCGTCAGCCTTGAGCCACTGGTCTATGAGGTCCACCCCAGCTCAGGCTATCTCCATCTGATGAGCCTAAAGGAAGGTGAAACTAGTCATGGACGTGTCAGGGTTGGGAGGAGCAACACCGAATTACTTTCCATTCGGATGCGGTCCTTGTGATCGTAATGACCGAGGTCTACTGCAAAGTAAACCGAGGTCTGCTTAGAGATTGCGCGTCGCAATCCAATCACACAGCGAGTACACAAACTGCCACTTTGTATTCCTTACCGCTGTGTTCAAGCTTTGCTCACGGATCTTAGAGCCATCGTGATCAAGGCGTCAGCCTTGAGCCACTGGTCTATGAGGTCCACCCCAGCTCAGGCTATCTCCATCTGATGAGCCTAAAGGAAGGTGAAACTAGTCATGGACGTGTCAGGGTTGGGAGGAGCAACACCGAATTACTTTCCATTCGGATGCGGTCCTTGTGATCGTAATGACCGAGGTCTACTGCAAAGTAAACCGAGGTCTGCTTAGAGATTGCGCGTCGCAATCCAATCACACAGCGAGTACACAAACTGCCACTTTGTATTCCTTACCGCTGTGTTCAAGCTTTGCTCACGGATCTTAGAGCCATCGTGATCAAGGCGTCAGCCTTGAGCCACTGGTCTATGAGGTCCACCCCAGCTCAGGCTATCTCCATCTGATGAGCCTAAAGGAAGGTGAAACTAGTCATGGACGTGTCAGGGTTGGGAGGAGCAACACCGAATTACTTTCCATTCGGATGCGGTCCTTGTGATCGTAATGACCGAGGTCTACTGCAAAGTAAACCGAGGTCTGCTTAGAGATTGCGCGTCGCAATCCAATCACACAGCGAGTACACAAACTGCCACTTTGTATTCCTTACCGCTGTGTTCAAGCTTTGCTCACGGATCTTAGAGCCATCGTGATCAAGGCGTCAGCCTTGAGCCACTGGTCTATGAGGTCCACCCCAGCTCAGGCTATCTCCATCTGATGAGCCTAAAGGAAGGTGAAACTAGTCATGGACGTGTCAGGGTTGGGAGGAGCAATACCGAATTACTTTCCATTCGGATGCGGTCCTTGTGATCGTAATGACCGAGGTCTACTGCAAAGTAAACCGAGGTCTGCTTAGAGATTGCGCGTCGCAATCCAATCACACAGCGAGTACACAAACTGCCACTTTGTATTCCTTACCGCTGTGTTCAAGCTTTGCTCACGGATCTTAGAGCCATCGTGATCAAGGCGTCAGCCTTGAGCCACTGGTCTATGAGGTCCACCCCAGCTCAGGCTATCTCCATCTGATGAGCCTAAAGGAAGGTGAAACTAGTCATGGACGTGTCAGGGTTGGGAGGAGCAATACCGAATTACTTTCCATTCGGATGCGGTCCTTGTGATCGTAATGACCGAGGTCTACTGCAAAGTAAACCGAGGTCTGCTTAGAGATTGCGCGTCGCAATCCAATCACACAGCGAGTACACAAACTGCCACTTTGTATTCCTTACCGCTGTGTTCAAGCTTTGCTCACGGATCTTAGAGCCATCGTGATCAAGGCGTCAGCCTTGAGCCACTGGTCTATGAGGTCCACCCCAGCTCAGGCTATCTCCATCTGATGAGCCTAAAGGAAGGTGAAACTAGTCATGGACGTGTCAGGGTTGGGAGGAGCAACACCGAATTACTTTCCATTCGGATGCGGTCCTTGTGATCGTAATGACCGAGGTCTACTGCAAAGTAAACCGAGGTCTGCTTAGAGATTGCGCGTCGCAATCCAATCACACAGCGAGTACACAAACTGCCACTTTGTATTCCTTACCGCTGTGTTCAAGCTTTGCTCACGGATCTTAGAGCCATCGTGATCAAGGCGTCAGCCTTGAGCCACTGGTCTATGAGGTCCACCCCAGCTCAGGCTATCTCCATCTGATGAGCCTAAAGGAAGGTGAAACTAGTCATGGACGTGTCAGGGTTGGGAGGAGCAATACCGAATTACTTTCCATTCGGATGCGGTCCTTGTGATCGTAATGACCGAGGTCTACTGCAAAGTAAACCGAGGTCTGCTTAGAGATTGCGCGTCGCAATCCAATCACACAGCGAGTACACAAACTGCCACTTTGTATTCCTTACCGCTGTGTTCAAGCTTTGCTCACGGATCTTAGAGCCATCGTGATCAAGGCGTCAGCCTTGAGCCACTGGTCTATGAGGTCCACCCCAGCTCAGGCTATCTCCATCTGATGAGCCTAAAGGAAGGTGAAACTAGTCATGGACGTGTCAGGGTTGGGAGGAGCAATACCGAATTACTTTCCATTCGGATGCGGTCCTTGTGATCGTAATGACCGAGGTCTACTGCAAAGTAAACCGAGGTCTGCTTAGAGATTGCGCGTCGCAATCCAATCACACAGCGAGTACACAAACTGCCACTTTGTATTCCTTACCGCTGTGTTCAAGCTTTGCTCACGGATCTTAGAGCCATCGTGATCAAGGCGTCAGCCTTGAGCCACTGGTCTATGAGGTCCACCCCAGCTCAGGCTATCTCCATCTGATGAGCCTAAAGGAAGGTGAAACTAGTCATGGACGTGTCAGGGTTGGGAGGAGCAATACCGAATTACTTTCCATTCGGATGCGGTCCTTGTGATCGTAATGACCGAGGTCTACTGCAAAGTAAACCGAGGTCTGCTTAGAGATTGCGCGTCGCAATCCAATCACACAGCGAGTACACAAACTGCCACTTTGTATTCCTTACCGCTGTGTTCAAGCTTTGCTCACGGATCTTAGAGCCATCGTGATCAAGGCGTCAGCCTTGAGCCACTGGTCTATGAGGTCCACCCCAGCTCAGGCTATCTCCATCTGATGAGCCTAAAGGAAGGTGAAACTAGTCATGGACGTGTCAGGGTTGGGAGGAGCAATACCGAATTACTTTCCATTCGGATGCGGTCCTTGTGATCGTAATGACCGAGGTCTACTGCAAAGTAAACCGAGGTCTGCTTAGAGATTGCGCGTCGCAATCCAATCACACAGCGAGTACACAAACTGCCACTTTGTATTCCTTACCGCTGTGTTCAAGCTTTGCTCACGGATCTTAGAGCCATCGTGATCAAGGCGTCAGCCTTGAGCCACTGGTCTATGAGGTCCACCCCAGCTCAGGCTATCTCCATCTGATGAGCCTAAAGGAAGGTGAAACTAGTCATGGACGTGTCAGGGTTGGGAGGAGCAATACCGAATTACTTTCCATTCGGATGCGGTCCTTGTGATCGTAATGACCGAGGTCTACTGCAAAGTAAACCGAGGTCTGCGCGTCGCAATCCAATCACACAGCGAGTACACAAACTGCCACTTTGTATTCCTTACCGCTGTGTTCAAGCTTTGCTCACGGATCTTAGAGCCATCGTGATCAAGGCGTCAGCCTTGAGCCACTGGTCTATGAGGTCCACCCCAGCTCAGGCTATCTCCATCTGATGAGCCTAAAGGAAGGTGAAACTAGTCATGGACGTGTCAGGGTTGGGAGGAGCAATACCGAATTACTTTCCATTCGGATGCGGTCCTTGTGATCGTAATGACCGAGGTCTACTGCAAAGTAAACCGAGGTCTGCTTAGAGATTGCGCGTCGCAATCCAATCACACAGCGAGTACACAAACTGCCACTTTGTATTCCTTACCGCTGTGTTCAAGCTTTGCTCACGGATCTTAGAGCCATCGTGATCAAGGCGTCAGCCTTGAGCCACTGGTCTATGAGGTCCACCCCAGCTCAGGCTATCTCCATCTGATGAGCCTAAAGGAAGGTGAAACTAGTCATGGACGTGTCAGGGTTGGGAGGAGCAATACCGAATTACTTTCCATTCGGATGCGGTCCTTGTGATCGTAATGACCGAGGTCTACTGCAAAGTAAACCGAGGTCTGCTTAGAGATTGCGCGTCGCAATCCAATCACACAGCGAGTACACAAACTGCCACTTTGTATTCCTTACCGCTGTGTTCAAGCTTTGCTCACGGATCTTAGAGCCATCGTGATCAAGGCGTCAGCCTTGAGCCACTGGTCTATGAGGTCCACCCCAGCTCAGGCTATCTCCATCTGATGAGCCTAAAGGAAGGTGAAACTAGTCATGGACGTGTCAGGGTTGGGAGGAGCAATACCGAATTACTTTCCATTCGGATGCGGTCCTTGTGATCGTAATGACCGAGGTCTACTGCAAAGTAAACCGAGGTCTGCTTAGAGATTGCGCGTCGCAATCCAATCACACAGCGAGTACACAAACTGCCACTTTGTATTCCTTACCGCTGTGTTCAAGCTTTGCTCACGGATCTTAGAGCCATCGTGATCAAGGCGTCAGCCTTGAGCCACTGGTCTATGAGGTCCACCCCAGCTCAGGCTATCTCCATCTGATGAGCCTAAAGGAAGGTGAAACTAGTCATGGACGTGTCAGGGTTGGGAGGAGCAATACCGAATTACTTTCCATTCGGATGCGGTCCTTGTGATCGTAATGACCGAGGTCTACTGCAAAGTAGAGGTCTGCGCGTCGCAATCCAATCACACAGCGAGTACACAAACTGCCACTTTGTATTCCTTACCGCTGTGTTCAAGCTTTGCTCACGGATCTTAGAGCCATCGTGATCAAGGCGTCAGCCTTGAGCCACTGGTCTATGAGGTCCACCCCAGCTCAGGCTATCTCCATCTGATGAGCCTAAAGGAAGGTGAAACTAGTCATGGACGTGTCAGGGTTGGGAGGAGCAATACCGAATTACTTTCCATTCGGATGCGGTCCTTGTGATCGTAATGACCGAGGTCTACTGCAAAGTAAACCGAGGTCTGCTTAGAGATTGCGCGTCGCAATCCAATCACACAGCGAGTACACAAACTGCCACTTTGTATTCCTTACCGCTGTGTTCAAGCTTTGCTCACGGATCTTAGAGCCATCGTGATCAAGGCGTCAGCCTTGAGCCACTGGTCTATGAGGTCCACCCCAGCTCAGGCTATCTCCATCTGATGAGCCTAAAGGAAGGTGAAACTAGTCATGGACGTGTCAGGGTTGGGAGGAGCAATACCGAATTACTTTCCATTCGGATGCGGTCCTTGTGATCGTAATGACCGAGGTCTACTGCAAAGTAAACCGAGGTCTGCTTAGAGATTGCGCGTCGCAATCCAATCACACAGCGAGTACACAAACTGCCACTTTGTATTCCTTACCGCTGTGTTCAAGCTTTGCTCACGGATCTTAGAGCCATCGTGATCAAGGCGTCAGCCTTGAGCCACTGGTCTATGAGGTCCACCCCAGCTCAGGCTATCTCCATCTGATGAGCCTAAAGGAAGGTGAAACTAGTCATGGACGTGTCAGGGTTGGGAGGAGCAATACCGAATTACTTTCCATTCGGATGCGGTCCTTGTGATCGTAATGACCGAGGTCTACTGCAAAGTAAACCGAGGTCTGCTTAGAGATTGCGCGTCGCAATCCAATCACACAGCGAGTACACAAACTGCCACTTTGTATTCCTTACCGCTGTGTTCAAGCTTTGCTCACGGATCTTAGAGCCATCGTGATCAAGGCGTCAGCCTTGAGCCACTGGTCTATGAGGTCCACCCCAGCTCAGGCTATCTCCATCTGATGAGCCTAAAGGAAGGTGAAACTAGTCATGGACGTGTCAGGGTTGGGAGGAGCAATACCGAATTACTTTCCATTCGGATGCGGTCCTTGTGATCGTAATGACCGAGGTCTACTGCAAAGTAAACCGAGGTCTGCTTAGAGATTGCGCGTCGCAATCCAATCACACAGCGAGTACACAAACTGCCACTTTGTATTCCTTACCGCTGTGTTCAAGCTTTGCTCACGGATCTTAGAGCCATCGTGATCAAGGCGTCAGCCTTGAGCCACTGGTCTATGAGGTCCACCCCAGCTCAGGCTATCTCCATCTGATGAGCCTAAAGGAAGGTGAAACTAGTCATGGACGTGTCAGGGTTGGGAGGAGCAATACCGAATTACTTTCCATTCGGATGCGGTCCTTGTGATCGTAATGACCGAGGTCTACTGCAAAGTAAACCGAGGTCTGCTTAGAGATTGCGCGTCGCAATCCAATCACACAGCGAGTACACAAACTGCCACTTTGTATTCCTTACCGCTGTGTTCAAGCTTTGCTCACGGATCTTAGAGCCATCGTGATCAAGGCGTCAGCCTTGAGCCACTGGTCTATGAGGTCCACCCCAGCTCAGGCTATCTCCATCTGATGAGCCTAAAGGAAGGTGAAACTAGTCATGGACGTGTCAGGGTTGGGAGGAGCAATACCGAATTACTTTCCATTCGGATGCGGTCCTTGTGATCGTAATGACCGAGGTCTACTGCAAAGTAAACCGAGGTCTGCTTAGAGATTGCGCGTCGCAATCCAATCACACAGCGAGTACACAAACTGCCACTTTGTATTCCTTACCGCTGTGTTCAAGCTTTGCTCACGGATCTTAGAGCCATCGTGATCAAGGCGTCAGCCTTGAGCCACTGGTCTATGAGGTCCACCCCAGCTCAGGCTATCTCCATCTGATGAGCCTAAAGGAAGGTGAAACTAGTCATGGACGTGTCAGGGTTGGGAGGAGCAACACCGAATTACTTTCCATTCGGATGCGGTCCTTGTGATCGTAATGACCGAGGTCTACTGCAAAGTGAACCGAGGTCTGCTTAGAGATTGCGCGTCGCAATCCAATCACACAGCGAGTACACAAACTGCCACTTTGTATTCCTTACCGCTGTGTTCAAGCTTTGCTCACGGATCTTAGAGCCATCGTGATCAAGGCGTCAGCCTTGAGCCACTGGTCTATGAGGTCCACCCCAGCTCAGGCTATCTCCATCTGATGAGCCTAAAGGAAGGTGAAACTAGTCATGGACGTGTCAGGGTTGGGAGGAGCAACACCGAATTACTTTCCATTCGGATGCGGTCCTTGTGATCGTAATGACCGAGGTCTACTGCAAAGTGAACCGAGGTCTGCTTAGAGATTGCGCGTCGCAATCCAATCACACAGCGAGTACACAAACTGCCACTTTGTATTCCTTACCGCTGTGTTCAAGCTTTGCTCACGGATCTTAGAGCCATCGTGATCAAGGCGTCAGCCTTGAGCCACTGGTCTATGAGGTCCACCCCAGCTCAGGCTATCTCCATCTGATGAGCCTAAAGGAAGGTGAAACTAGTCATGGACGTGTCAGGGTTGGGAGGAGCAACACCGAATTACTTTCCATTCGGATGCGGTCCTTGTGATCGTAATGACCGAGGTCTACTGCAAAGTGAACCGAGGTCTGCTTAGAGATTGCGCGTCGCAATCCAATCACACAGCGAGTACACAAACTGCCACTTTGTATTCCTTACCGCTGTGTTCAAGCTTTGCTCACGGATCTTAGAGCCATCGTGATCAAGGCGTCAGCCTTGAGCCACTGGTCTATGAGGTCCACCCCAGCTCAGGCTATCTCCATCTGATGAGCCTAAAGGAAGGTGAAACTAGTCATGGACGTGTCAGGGTTGGGAGGAGCAACACCGAATTACTTTCCATTCGGATGCGGTCCTTGTGATCGTAATGACCGAGGTCTACTGCAAAGTGAACCGAGGTCTGCTTAGAGATTGCGCGTCGCAATCCAATCACACAGCGAGTACACAAACTGCCACTTTGTATTCCTTACCGCTGTGTTCAAGCTTTGCTCACGGATCTTAGAGCCATCGTGATCAAGGCGTCAGCCTTGAGCCACTGGTCTATGAGGTCCACCCCAGCTCAGGCTATCTCCATCTGATGAGCCTAAAGGAAGGCGAAACTAGTCATGGACGTGTCAGGGTTGGGAGGAGCAACACCGAATTACTTTCCATTCGGATGCGGTCCTTGTGATCGTAATGACCGAGGTCTACTGCAAAGTGAACCGAGGCCTGCTTAGAGATTGCGCGTCGCAATCCAATCACACAGCGAGTACACAAACTGCCACTTTGTATTCCTTACCGCTGTGTTCAAGCTTTGCTCACGGATCTTAGAGCCATCGTGATCAAGGCGTCAGCCTTGAGCCACTGGTCTATGAGGTCCACCCCAGCTCAGGCTATCTCCATCTGATGAGCCTAAAGGAAGGCGAAACTAGTCATGGACGTGTCAGGGTTGGGAGGAGCAACACCGAATTACTTTCCATTCGGATGCGGTCCTTGTGATCGTAATGACCGAGGTCTACTGCAAAGTGAACCGAGGCCTGCTTAGAGATTGCGCGTCGCAATCCAATCACACAGCGAGTACACAAACTGCCACTTTGTATTCCTTACCGCTGTGTTCAAGCTTTGCTCACGGATCTTAGAGCCATCGTGATCAAGGCGTCAGCCTTGAGCCACTGGTCTATGAGGTCCACCCCAGCTCAGGCTATCTCCATCTGATGAGCCTAAAGGAAGGCGAAACTAGTCATGGACGTGTCAGGGTTGGGAGGAGCAACACCGAATTACTTTCCATTCGGATGCGGTCCTTGTGATCGTAATGACCGAGGTCTACTGCAAAGTGAACCGAGGCCTGCTTAGAGGTTGCGCGTCGCAATCCAATCACACAGCGAGTACACAAACTGCCACTTTGTATTCCTTACCGCTGTGTTCAAGCTTTGCTCACGGATCTTAGAGCCATCGTGATCAAGGCGTCAGCCTTGAGCCACTGGTCTATGAGGTCCACCCCAGCTCAGGCTATCTCCATCTGATGAGCCTAAAGGAAGGCGAAACTAGTCATGGACGTGTCAGGGTTGGGAGGAGCAACACCGAATTACTTTCCATTCGGATGCGGTCCTTGTGATCGTAATGACCGAGGTCTACTGCAAAGTGAACCGAGGTCTGCTTAGAGATTGCGCGTCGCAATCCAATCACACAGCGAGTACACAAACTGCCACTTTGTATTCCTTACCGCTGTGTTCAAGCTTTGCTCACGGATCTTAGAGCCATCGTGATCAAGGCGTCAGCCTTGAGCCACTGGTCTATGAGGTCCACCCCAGCTCAGGCTATCTCCATCTGATGAGCCTAAAGGAAGGCGAAACTAGTCATGGACGTGTCAGGGTTGGGAGGAGCAACACCGAATTACTTTCCATTCGGATGCGGTCCTTGTGATCGTAATGACCGAGGTCTACTGCAAAGTGAACCGAGGCCTGCTTAGAGGTTGCGCGTCGCAATCCAATCACACAGCGAGTACACAAACTGCCACTTTGTATTCCTTACCGCTGTGTTCAAGCTTTGCTCACGGATCTTAGAGCCATCGTGATCAAGGCGTCAGCCTTGAGCCACTGGTCTATGAGGTCCACCCCAGCTCAGGCTATCTCCATCTGATGAGCCTAAAGGAAGGCGAAACTAGTCATGGACGTGTCAGGGTTGGGAGGAGCAACACCGAATTACTTTCCATTCGGATGCGGTCCTTGTGATCGTAATGACCGAGGTCTACTGCAAAGTGAACCGAGGTCTGCTTAGAGGTTGCGCGTCGCAATCCAATCACACAGCGAGTACACAAACTGCCACTTTGTATTCCTTACCGCTGTGTTCAAGCTTTGCTCACGGATCTTAGAGCCATCGTGATCAAGGCGTCAGCCTTGAGCCACTGGTCTATGAGGTCCACCCCAGCTCAGGCTATCTCCATCTGATGAGCCTAAAGGAAGGCGAAACTAGTCATGGACGTGTCAGGGTTGGGAGGAGCAACACCGAATTACTTTCCATTCGGATGCGGTCCT
>JAXRKO010001273.1:0-19318 GCA_037039905.1 Formica aserva
ACTGGCCAATAATACGAACTGCCAAGATGGCGGTGATACTTTTACTGTCATGGCCGGAAGCTTTCGGATTGGCTGGCGCAAAGTAGGCAATAAAATGGCGGCACCTACCACCGCTTCGCGCCTCTCAAATTGTGGTTCAGAATGGAGAACCTTGTGCAATATCGAGATACAAGATGTGGAATGAGTATCCGATTTATGTCGTGTTGGACTTAGCCAGAATACAAGTTAAATACCGGAGGGGAAGGCTTATGTATATATGGACGTATTGATTTCACTACATTAATTGTACTGAACAACGGAAATTATTATAACAATTAGCAGGGGGTGTATGATATTCTACATGATAATGCCTTATACACCCGGCTTTTGAGGTTGCAGGCTTATTGTCATCGGATCGGATTGACAGGGCTTCATGTGTGACAGAACTCCATATACTGTCTGATTGATATTTTGAGTGACCTGAATTTTATAAGGTTCTGGCTGCAATGTTGTGCGGAGCATCCTGTCAAGCACAACACACCAGCGTGGTGTGGCGCGGTCTGTGACATTTGGACTGTTGTGAAAAACTAGACATAGATAGGTGCGCTATGGATGTTTATGAATAATCTTCTCCGATTGGTCGATCTGCGCGGTCGGCCAAGATGGCGGAGATACTTGGTTGATTGCCTCTGATTGGCCGTATAGTACGAACACGCAAGATGGCGGCAACGCCCTAACAGCATAGCCGGTCGTTTTTGATTGGCTAACGCAAGGAGGCAACTAAAATGGCGGCACCTATCGCTATCATTGTCACTGATTGATAGCATATAGCTGGGAATCTTATTAGGAGGAGGAATAACACAACACACCAACGTAGTGTAGTACGATCCGTGACACCTAGATTGCTGTAAAAAGCTAGACATAGATAGGTGCGTTATGGATGTTTATGAATATCTTCTTCGATTGGTCGATCTGCGTGGCCGGCCATGACGGCGGAGATACTCGGTTGATTGTTTCTGATTGGCCGTATGATATGAACACGCAAGATGGCGGCAACGCCCTAACAGCATAGCCGCTCGTTCCTGATTGGTTAACGCAATGAGGCAACTAAAATGGCGGCACCCATCACTATCATTGTCAATGTTTGACAGCATATAGCTGGGAATTTCTTAAATAATTGTTAATTCAGTAATGGTACTAACTTACAAACGTTAAAAATAAAATAATAGAAATAGTTTTAGGAGATTGGATGTAAATTACTGAAACAATACAACAAAACCACCACTTAATGAATGAATTATGGAAAATAGTGAATATGACAAATTACAAGCCCAGGGAAGGTCGGATCTCCCAGGGCTCGGCGGGAGGGGAGTTTTCGTCCCTGGCCTCCTCCTGTCGTTATCAGGCGAAGGGCTAGAAGAAACTAGGAGCTGCATAGAATCCCAGGAACTTATAAAGGCATATCAAGACAACACAGTGGACTACATCAAGATGCTAAAAACGCTGATTGGCTCGGTGAACAGAATCCCTGCTCAACTAAGAGGGAAGTTACATTTTGCAGTTGGAACAGTATTAAGATATATTGATGATCTCTCGACAACAATAAACAAACTAGAAGACGCTAGGAAATATACCTTGATTAAGGTAAATAGGCAAGAGGATCACATACAGGAGCTACAGCGGGAACTGGACACTGTGAAGTTAATGGTGTTAGAGGGACCACACGAGCGAGTGCGTGGCACTGAGTACCTAGCCGGAGATATGCAGAAACTCCCTAGCTCCCTAGGAATAAACTGCTATAACGCCAACCAGCAGATTTGCGAATGGGACAAATTGACGACTCTAGCAATGACATTGGACAGCTCAGATGAACTTCTAACGGATGGCTTTTTGACTATGGCACGGGTAGGACGGACTCGCAGGCGCAGCGAAGCCAATCGTCCTAGGGGAAGGTCACCCCGAATAAGAAACCAAAAACATAAAACATACATGATGACAGACAAGGCTACGAATATGGAAACGTTACCGCCGCAGGGGAATTCTCGGAGCCCCAGCGACAGGCAGGCAGGCTCTACGGTCCCTGGAGCCTGCAGGTCTTCAACCTGCGCAGGGCCTACTCCATCGCTGCCGACGGGCATGGAGGTTAAAGATGCTACCGCCGTGAACTCAGAAGAAGAAATGAGAGATCCACTGGATCTGACGTTTGTAGACTGTCCCTCTACTCCGGTGGATGAGGAGGGGTCGCAAAGATCGACCCTGGAACAGGCAGAAACAATAGTCTCAACACCCAGTAAGATTCCTAAGATTAAAACAAAATCTAAAATAAAGAGGAAGGCGCGTGTCTCGCCGGGAGTGATCACACCAAGTGACGAGGAACGTGACGTGGAATGTACAGGATCGTATATAGCCACTCCGGTGGCAATAAGGAGAACAAGATCTAGGAAGAAAAGACAGCAAACGGGTGATATTGATATAACGAAGGGTGCCACGGACGCATCCTCAACCCGGATGTCAACGGAGTCTGAGCGAAGTGACCTTGAAGATATGAATACCTCCAAAAAAGCTGTCAAAGCTAAGAAAAATGTAAGCGTTGTCGTATCATCGGAGGATGAAGATACTGGACAGGATTTTGCGCCGCAGGACCTCCAAATTATGGGGGCAATTAACGCTGGAGCCGTGGGCTTGGACTGCCTGGCGAATGTCGAAAGGATGCGTGCCAAGAGTAAAAATTTACAGGGTGGTATCAGCGGCAAAATGCGAAAAGACTTGGAAAGAGCTAAAGAGGTCATGAATACTCTTATTTTAAAAGCGGAGGCAACTGGGGATCCGGCCTTTCTAAGACTAAAGAATAGAGAACTAGCTGCGGAGATAGAGAAACACAAACTGGAAGAACTCCGTAGGCAAAGGGAAATGGATGACATGAGAAACTTGGTTGAGAGTCTCAGGAAGGAGGTTATGGAATTACGGGACAAGCTGGATGAGGCGGAGGAAGATAGGAGGAAAGCTAGGGAAAGTTTGAGATGGGCCGAGTGGAAGGCTAAAAAAGAAAATAGGGAGACGCTAGCGGAGGCAACGGAGAAGGAACAAATTACAGAAGGGAGAACTAAGAGGAACCTAGAAGAAGAAGGTAAAACATCAATAGACTTACCCATGATGGAGATTGAACGCGCTGAAAACTTGACGATGAACATTCTGGACCCTGGAACCGGAAAGCTGGTATCGTCTGCTGCAGCTGGACCTGGAAAAGAAAAAGAAAAAGAAGAAATAGGACAGATTAGCAAGGAAATTAAAGAATTAAGAAGAAAAGAAAAAGAGTTAATGAGAAGAAAGAATGAACTTAGTAGGACAGAAGAGAGTGAGACAGGTAGCGAAAGGCAGGGGTATAAGGAAAAACCCCTGCCTCAGCGGATCCCTAGAACGGGGCCTAGGGTTATTACTAATGTCCAGTTAGCTCCCCCTAGAGCGCCCCCAGATTTTAGGGGAAGAGCTGGGGGGTTGAACAAGGACAGAGACAGGGATAAGGACAAGACTAAGGAAGAGGATACTAAAGATAGGAATGATAGTAAGAAGGATTGGGTTGAGGTGCGAAATAGGAAAGGGGATAAAAGGAGCATATACGAACAAGTGGGCAACTTATCTGTCCCTTACACTATAAACCAGACAAGCGCTGGATTTAAGGTTAAGACCCCGGGGATCTCCAATAGTAGGCCCGGGACAACTCGTAGGGCACCCAAATCCGCGGCGGTTTTGATAACGGGTTGCAGCGGAGAGTTCACTTATGCGGCGGCCCTGAAGAAAGCGCGCGAGGCTGTTTCCCTAGTGGATTTAAAAATCGATAACACAAAGGTTAGGAAAGCGGTGAACGGTGGCACAATTATCGAGGTCATGGGCCCGGACAGCACTAAAAAAGCCAATGCCCTAGCTGACAAACTTAGAGCTGTTTTCCACGATCAGGCGAAGGTTGCTAGGCCTGTCGTTAAAGGGGAGATCCGCATTGTGGGCCTTGACGACTCGGTCTCTATGGCTGAAGTTGCCTATACCGTGGCATATTATGGAGGATGTAGCGAAGAGGAGGTGAAAGTTGGACCTATTCGTCCGATGAACAATGGTTTGTTCACGGTTTGGGCTCAATGCCCATTAGGAGCGGCCATTAAAACGGCCAACAACAAAATGGTAAAGATCGGCTGGACTCAAGCCAGGGTAATTCTCCTAGAAGCAAGACCGGTCCAGTGCTTTAAGTGTTGGAGATTCGGACATGTTAGATTTGCGTGCACATTCGGAGAGGATTTTAGTAAGCACTGTTTTAGGTGTGGAGGAACGGAACATAGAGCTGGAAATTGCAACTTACCGCCATCCTGCAGAATTTGTCTTTCGGAGGGCAGGGACCCCAATCATAGGCTCGGTTCAAACCTTTGCAAAGCTGAGCGCGGAAATAATAAAGCAAGAGCGAACTTAGTGACTACTGGATCGACTAGATTGAACAATGCATCGACTACGGAATCAAGAGATGCAGAGACACGTTAAAGTATTTCAGGTGAATGTGAATCGAAGCAAACCCTCGATGGACCTTCTATTACATCAGGCGAAAGAGAATGATGTTGGCGTGCTGCTGATTTCAGAACCGAATTACATCCCTGATTCTGAAGGTTGGTTCGCCAGCGCAGATGGTAGCGCCGCAATATTTGTTGACACCACCCGGGTCAAATTAAGATGTTTTCTCGCTAAATCAAGCCCTCGACTTGTCGCGATATTATGCGGTCCTTATATGATTATGTCGGTATACATCTCCCCGAATATCGGACTGAGGGAGTTTAACGTCTTCTTAGACGTACTATCGGAAGTAATATCATCCCGGGTGGATAAAATTATATGCGGGGGTGACTTCAACGCTAAATCCACCTTGTGGGGAGCTTCCTCTACAGATGGTAGGGGTCTGCTCCTCACAAGATGGGCAGCAGAAAGAGATTTGCGTATCGCTAACATCGGAAATGACCCAACATGTGTGCGCCCGCAAGGCAACTCAATTGTTGACCTGACCTGGGTGTCTCCGGATCTTCTACCTTTAATTCGGGAATGGCGTGTTAGGGGTGACATAGAGTCTCTTTCCGATCACCTTTATATATCGTTTGTGATGAGCTGTGAACGACCCGAGCCACCACCCAACCGGCTGGTTTGTAGAAGATGGAACGTGAGGGAATTTGACATAGATCTATTTCATGCTGTGCTGAATTGGAGGGGACAGGGTCCCCCGGTTGAGGATCATCAGAGTGTCCAACGGATGGTAGACTGGCTAGACCGGGTGATGGAGGAAGCCTGCGATGTTGCCTCACCGAGAATTGGTCCCCGAAGATCTCGAAGACAGGCGTACTGGTGGCAGGACTCTGCCGCGGTTCTTCGTCAGGGATGTACTTTGGCGAGGCGGCTTTGGCAGAGAGCTAAGAAGAGGAGGCGCCCTTTAGCAGTTATCATGGAGTTGGGAGCAACCTATAAGTCAAAGCGAAAAGACCTTCGTAAGGAAATTAATAGGTTGAAGTCGGCGGCATGGCAGGAACTTATCAGGTCTATTGATGATGACCCATGGGGGCTTCCTTATAAGCTAGTCCTCAAGAAGCTTAGATGGACATCCCCTGGACTCACGGAGTTGCTGGACGCGGAGACATTGTCGAGACTTCTGGACTCGCTGTTTCCTAAAAATAGGCTGCCGGATCCAATAAGAGATTGGACAAATTTTGTTTGGTCCGATGACTGGCTGATAAATAGCGCTGAAGTGGCGCGTGCGATAAAAAAGACTTCGACTTCAGCCACTAAGGCGCCCGGGCCGGATGGTTTCCGTCTGATCACCTGGAAACAGACAACGGGTGAAATTCTTGACTGGATTGGGCATATATTTAACGCATGCTTAATTAGGGGAGAGTTCCCTCGTTTGTGGAAATGTGCGAATTTGGTACTTATTCCTAAGGGTACTAAGCAGAGCTTATCTGATGAAGAGTTGCCCAAGGTTAGGCCTATCTGTTTAATCAATGAGATTGGTAAAACATTTGAACGTATACTAGTGGAAAGAATTTACCAATGGCAATCCGAACACCCGAATTCCGATCTGTCCGTGAATCAATTCGGATTTAGGAAGCGTAGATCCACCTGCGATGCGCTTCTCGCAGTTAGGGATATAACCACGCGCGCAGTCAGGGAAGGTGGTTTGGCAATTGCGGTATCGCTAGATATCCGCAATGCCTTCAATAGTATTCCCTGGAGAGTGGTCCGCAAAACTCTTAGACATAAAGGCTTTCCTACTTACCTGCAAAGAATCCTAGACTCTTACCTGTCCGATAGAGTCATCCAGTACATCGGGATGGACGGGAGGCAATATACCCGACCTATGGAGGCTGGAGTCCCACAAGGCTCTGTCTTGGGCCCAGTCCTCTGGAACATCACATTCGACAGCGTTGTTAGGATGGCAGAAGATGAGGAGTATTGCTACATCCTATGTTACGCCGATGATACGCTCATCATAGTTACCGGAAGGGATCCTCGGACCACCTACCTAAGGGCCAGTATACTTACTACTAGAGTGGTCAATCATATTAATAGTTTGGGTTTAACCGTGGCGAAAGATAAAACGGAGGCAATAATTTTTCACACTAGAGACGCGGAGGGGGTACCAACTTCCATCGAGATTGGCGATGCTACTATAAGTTTTAGACCTAGTATTAAATACCTAGGAGTTATGCTGGATGCCTGGTGGACGTTCAATGAGCATTTTAGGTACGTGGTTGAAAAAACTAGTCGAGTTGCGCGAGCCCTTAACCGCCTCATGCCAAATCTAAGGGGGCCTGACGAGAGACGACGACGCCTATACGCTAATGTGCTTCTATCCGTGATGCTTTATGGTGCGCCAGTTTGGGGCAATGAGCTGAATTCTAGCAAAAGACGTGCAGCGCTCGTTAGTTTGGAGCGCACAGTGGCGCAAAGAGTCATTTCGGCGTACCGAACGGTGTCGGGGAACGCGGCTTTCGTTTTGGCGAGGTTACCTCCTCTATACTTGTTGGCTCCGATGCGGAAACGGATATTTGATAGGATCAAGGAATACAGAGATAGAGGAAACCTTACTGCGGAAATTCGAAATGTGATACAGGAGACCGAACATTACAGGCTGTGCGAGGAATGGCGAGATCAGCTGGAAAGACCCAATACACCTGGGGAGTTTACGAAACTGGCCATTGTCCCTAGATTGGAAGCGTGGCTATCCCGAAGATCCGGAAGTATGTCGTTTCATATCACACAGATCATGACTGGTCATGGATGCTTTGCGAAGTTTTTACATCGCATCGGTAGAAGAGAGAATTCGTCTTGTGATTTCTGTGGAGAAGAGGTGGATGACGTGTACCACACCATAAGGGATTGCCCAGCGTGGGATCCGGAAAGGATCAGATTGAAGAGGAAACTTGGACTGGCTCGCGACTTCACCCTCGGAGATGTCATAGAAGCCATCACTGGATCGGGAGAATGCTGGGCGGCCTTTTCTGCATTTGCTGAAAAAGTAATGAGGGAAAAGGAGGACGAGGAAAGGCGTCGCGAGCGAGCGGGGTCTCATTCGTCTTCTGCCGGGAATGACGATTCGGATGGATAATTGATTAATTATCGTTATATACATATAATCATTCACATACCATACCGCACTTGCCCATTTTGTATATACACACATATATTCATCATTTACTCATCTATCATTCATCTGTTCACCTCATCACTTCATTTGGTCATTATCATTATCATTACCGTTATTCATTTAACCCATTCAGTCATTAAATTAGTTAGTTAGTTACATACTGTCTATTAATGTCCTCTTGTAGTTGTGGTATAGAGGAATTTGGGGAGTATTTTTACGTGGGCAGGGTAGATCGCAGGGAGAGAGGTTCGAGTGTTCCGTGTTTGAGATTGGGATCACTTTCTTTCCTATTGCTTGATCACCACGAACGCAAGTTCGAGTGTCTGTCACTCGGGACAGCATTATTTACCTTTGACCATTGTTCCGTTGAGTCCTGCTGTATTGTTGTTTAGCAATAATGATGGGATCTCAGTTGCACTTATTACAGATTAAATTAGTAAAGGGGAAGGGGAAGGGTTGACACTACGCAACAGGGAACACGGACACATATGCATATATACATATACATATAAATTGATACCCTAGGGTAGTCTTGTTTAATGTAAGATCACGCCTGGGGAGATTAAATACTAAATACTTTGGGGCTAGAGATACGAATACACGAACATACACATATACACATATATATACACATATACACACACTTAGACATACACCGCGATGAACTTACAGGGAAATCTTAACTAATTAATTAATTGGAGGGTGGAGGGTAGGGCTGGTGCCTGGGGAGGGGGGAAGGGGGGGGGGGAAAGGGAGTTATATGGGAGAATGGTTCAGAGTGTTAGTGGATTACGGAGGTGGTCTAGTTAGGATCGTCGATGCATTGGAATGTCATGCGCAAGCCGTTCTCCGATGCTTTCGACTCGTTCGGTCTGCAAGGGGCCGCGAAGGGGGGGAGTTTTTAGTAGGTGCGAGTCCTACACACCCCGCCACACCGGGTGGCGGGCAGTGCATAAGGCATTTTCTCCCCCCTCGCAAAAAAAAAAAAAAAAAAAAAAAAAAAAAAAAAAAAAAAAAAAAAAAAAAAAAAAAAAAAAAAAAAAAAAAAAAAAAAAAAAAAAAAAAAGGTTAGGTTAGGTTAGGTTAGGTTAGGTTAGGTTAGGTTAGGTTCCCTCTCGTCGGTGTGCCACCTTGTCGTGGTGAGAGGGCTCGCCCTGAAGCTCCGAAAGGAGTGGAAGGGTGCTAAGAGCACACCAAGGGGCTTAAGGGAAGGGTTTTTGGGGTCCTGGGGATGGGTAAACTCCTTGGCATACGGAGTAGGTTTCCCGTGATCTCTCGGGGCATCCCGGTGCGTTTACGCACTGGCATGGCCCGAGAAGTAGGAACCGATTGAAGTATGCCTAGAGGGTAGTGCCCCTTGAAATAAATGCACTCGGGTAGACGAGCCCGTTAGCCCGGTAAGGCAATCGTCTAAGGGATGGAAACCCCGACAGAAAAACCACCTTTGTTGAATTTATGATGGACAACAAAGAGAGTAGAAGCTTACCGCCTCAGGGGGATTTCGGACCCCCCAGTGGCCGGCATAGTGGGAGTACCGTCCCGGCTCCTGCTGTGTCGTCATCGTACGACGGGCTACCCACGGGGTTGACGGCGAGCCCCGGGGGGGAACGGACTATCGCTAGTGAAGAGGGAGGTAGCCAGGGTCTGCTGGCGGGGACAGGGCCCATCGTTAAGTCGATGGTATCCCTGGAACCAAAGGTGGTCCTGGTTCGCGCGGACGCGGTATCGGAAGACGGGAGGGATGGACCCTTCAGGATCCCTCGAAGGAGGAGGGGACTTGGAGGGTCTAGGGGGTCCCTGAGGGCTGCCTCCCCGGCTCCCTCGGGGTCCTCCTCGAGTAGGGATGTGTCGGGCGGGGAGGATGTCGATGTCGACGTGGTCTCAGAGGACGACGCCATGTCGACTTCCTCCTGCCCGGTGGAAACGCCCCATCAAAGGGCCAGGAAGAGAGGTAGGCCAGTCACGTCGGGGGACTACATAGACATAGCCGCCGCAAAAAAGGCCTACTCGGACCAGAAGGAGAGGGAGCTACGTCTTCGGGAGCAGGAAGTGGAGTTGGCACGGCAGGAGCGCCTACTGGCCGGCACCCAGTGCGACCGCGACGAGTCCCCGAATCCGAGGTCCCTTCGGGACCTCCCTTCGGTGGACGAGCTGTGGAAGGCACTGGAGGGTCTGCCTCCCAATGAGGTTAAGGAGAGGACTGAGCAGGCCGTGAACGAGATTATACACATCTCAAACACGACCTCCAACATGAAGGGCACGTACGTCAGGACCTTACGCCTTGCGGCCCGGGGACTGCACGCCGCTGTGCTCGAACTAGGAAGGAGGGCTAGATATGGCAGCGCTGAGAAGAAGATCACAGCTCTGGAGACGGCCAAAGGTAATGTGCTGAGACAGTTACGCGAGGCGAGGGCGGATCTTCGGGAGGTGAGGGAGGAGAACCTCAGGCTTAAGAAGGAGGCGGAGACCCTTAAGGCCTCCAGGACTCCTTTGCCGGGCACTCCTTCGCCACCACCCGAGAACCCTGCCCAGAACTCCCGTCCGCAAAGGACGAAGGCAAAGGGAGTATCGTCCTACCGAGAGGATAGCGACGACGCGGGAACGGAGAAACGGGGAGGTTCTGCGGAGTCGGACGTGACCCTCGTCGGAAGGGACTCGATCGGCTCTGCGGAAGATTTATTTCACAGGGACCTCACCGGGAAGGAGCGGGACGAGATCTGGGAGAGGAGGTTCGCCGCTCTGGAGTCTCGCCTAGAGGCGGGGCTCCGGGGGGCGGTGTCTCCGATCCTGGAAATCGTCCAGAGGAAGAAGCGGAAGAGTCCACCGGTCGTCAGGCCTGCCTTGGAATTCCGCAGCCTTGCCGTAGACCATCACATCCGGCAGAGCAAGAGAAGAATGGGTCTGAGGGGCTCAGCTCTAAAACAGACCCCTGCGGACCGCAGCGCTCCGTCTGGGGGGGCTGAGGGAGAGAGGGGAAAGGCCGCGGCCCCCCCTACTCTGCCCATCATGCCCCCAACCGGGGAGCACCAAGGACCGGAAGCCATCTCCGCTGCTGCGGCACCGGAGCCGTGGTCGAAGGTCCTTGGCAGGAAGGAGAGGCGGCCTATTAAGCCCTCCACGGCACAGTCCAAGCCCCCTTCCCCTTCCGCGGGCCCCCTGAACGGGGGGTCCGGTGGGGGAACGGGGGGGGACCCGGAGGACCCCGCCAAGAAGAGGAAGAAGAAGAAAAGGAAGAGGACAACCGGTGGACCACGCGCCCCGACTACGGCAGCGGTTATGCTGGCGGTCGGGGAGGAAGCGGGCTGCACACCACAGGAGGCGCTTCTGGAGGCCCGTAAGAGGATCGAGCTGGCGGATCTCGGCATCGCGGACTCCAGGGTGAGATTTGCGCTCAATGGGGCGATAGTTGTAGAGATTCCCGGCAAGGACAAGGAGAAGAAGGCGGATGTCCTTGCTGGGAAGATCGCGGAGGTGGCACGTGCTGGGGTTAGGGTCTCTCGACCCACGCGATGCTTGGAGATGCGTCTGCGTGGAGTCGAGATGACTGCGACCCCTGAGGAGGTAACCTCAGCTCTCGCCAAGGCCGGGGGTTGCCCTCCTGGGGAGATCCGCCTTGGGGAAATACGCCGATCCCCCCGGGGCTTGGGTACGGTATGGGCGCGGTGCCCGGCGGCGGCCGCGATTAGGGCGGCCTCCGCGGGAAAGTTGAAGGTGGGTTGGTCCTCGGCTACTTCTGTGGAGCTGCTGAGGGCCCGCCCACTGCAGTGTTATCGTTGCCTGGAGTTTGGGCACTTGAGGCAGACATGCACCGCGGCGGTGGATAGGTCTGGTCTCTGCTACAGATGTGGAGGCCCAGACCACAAAGCTGCCCGGTGCTCGGCCGGGCCCCGGTGTCCGCTCTGCGCGGAGGCCGGTCGCCCGGCGGAGCATCGGGTAGGGGGAAAAGGATGCGTCCCCCCTCCCTCTAGGAGGGGGCGGAGGGCCACAAAGGCCAAACCCGGCGGGCCCGCTTCACGGGCCCCACCGGATAAGAGCAGGACTCCCGCTTCACGGGAAGCCCCTCCACGTGAGAGGGGTAAGGCAGAGAAGGTGGCGGACGAGGGGATGGACGTGACTTAGTCAGTCCATCCCCCCGGATACCACCCCCGGAAGGAGGCGGTTTAACCGCCGGAGGCTTTGCAGGCCAAAGTGGGCGGAGACCCATAGAGGCCATTGCACGCAAATCCTCCGAGCTGGAGGGGGAAAGGCGGCTGTGACCCCGCCTCGCCCCCTAGGTAATATCCTCCGGGAGGATCCCTCAGATCCTCCCCGGGATGAATTTTGTAGGGGAGCCCTTCTGGCACCCCATGGCAGAGTCTCTGGGGTCCTTCAGACCCCCGGGATAGAACCCGGAATACCGGGTAGTGCGGAGGCGGGCGACTGGAAGTCATGCTACCGCGTTCCCAGGCGCCCGCCTAAACTGCCGAGGAAGGTCACCATGGGGTTTTAGCCGGTAAGAATCCGGCATAACCCCTGACTCTCTCCGGAGCCAGGGGTATCTATGAAGATTTCCCCATGAAAAAAAAAAAAAAAAAAAAAAAAAAAGGTTAGGTTAGGTTAGATCCCTCTCGTTGGTGTGCCACCTTGACGTGGTGAGAGGGCTCACCCTGAAGCTTCTCCTAGAGAAGTGGAAGGGTGCTAAGAGCACACCCACGCGTTCTAAGGGTAAGGGTGGGTTTTGGGGTCTGGGGATGGGAAAGGGCCTCGTTGGGGCCGCTGGGTTCTCCTTACGGGTGTGGTGGTCACAGTTGAAAACCGGGTGAACGCCCGATTAGTAAACTGGGGGCAGGAATGTCCTTAAGCCTTCGCACGGCCGGGGGAGGGTTCGGGGGCTCCAAAGAGGTTCTCGCGTGTGCTAGTGCACAAACCCAGGACGATCAATCCCCTGGGACGGCTGGCTGGAGGAGGAGGGACCCATAGCTTGGCTCAAGTCCTGAATCTGAAGGTCAATAGCCTGAATGCTCTCCCTTCTGGAGAGTATTAACGGGGAGCGGCGTCTTGAGGGGAGTCCGGCTTCGGCTGGACGAGCCCTTCGGGAGCAGCCGTGTCCCCGCTTAGGATAGCGGTTATCCCTCAAGGAGGGGCACGGGTAGGAGTTCTGCACTGTGTGGTTCCCCTAGGGGAAACATCCAGGGCAGAACATTGGGCTGGCCACCCTATTTCGTCGGCTCCGGTGTTAAGAGGAGGATGTATTGCGGAAGGACCCTGGTCCTGATGCAATTACATCTGACCCCCAGGGGTCCGCCTTCCCCCTCGGATAAAAACGCGGAGGCGGGGACACGGTGTAGGGACGATGAATGGCGGAAGGGGAATCACACTCGAGTCTTCGCGCCTTGTGCCCCAAAGCCAGACATCCTACAAACAGGGGTCTGCCTTCCCCCTCGTATAAAAACTCGGAAGCAGCGGGCTGAGGGTGTTATTGCAGCATGGCAATACACCTTCAGGGGAGGCATGCGGTGAATGGACTTTAGTCTTGAAATCGCATGCTGACCAAACAGGGGTCCGCTTCACCCTGTAAAATCGGAAGCGGCTAGGGCTTAGCTTTCCCCATTATGTATATGGGGAATCGGGTAGGACTTCTGCGCTGTGTGGTTCCCGAAAGGGAAACATGCAGAGCAGAAGACAGGGCCGGCCTCCCTGTATAAATTCGTTGGTCACCGGTGGTATGAGGAGGATGTGTTGTGGAAGGACCATGGTCCCGATGCAACACATCTGACCCCCAGGGGTCTGCCTTCCCCCTCGGATAAAAACGCGGAGGCAGGGACACGTGGTAGGGACGATGGATGGCTTAGGGAACCACACTCTCGAGTCTTCGCGCCTTGAGTGCCCTAAGTCACACATCCTACAAACAGGGGTCTGCCTTCCCCCTCGTATAAAAACTCGGAGGCAGCGGGCTGAGGGTGTTATTGCAGCATGGCAATATACCTTCAGGGGAGGCATGCGGTGAATGGACCTCGGTCTTGAAAGCGCACGCTGACCAAACAGGGGTCCGCTTCACCCTGTAAAATCGGAAGCGGCTAGGGCTTAGTTATCCCCATCATGAATATGGGGATCCGGGTAGGACTTCTGCGCTGTGTGGTTCCCGAAAGGGAAACATGCAGAGCAGAAGACAGGGCCGACCTCCCTGTATAAATTCGTTGGTCACCGGTGGTATGAGGAGGATGTGGTGTTGAAGGACCATGGTCCCGATGCAACACATCCGACCCCCAGGGGTCTGCCTTCCCCCTCGGATAAAAACGCGGAGGCAGGGACACGTGGTAGGGACGATGGATGGCTTAGGGAACCACACTCTCGAGTCTTCGCGCCTTGAGTGCCCTAAGTCACACATCCTACAAACAGGGGTCTACCTTCCCCCTCGTATAAAAACTCGGAGGTAGCCGGTGCAAGGATGTTTCAGCATGGTAAACATCCTTGTTAAATGGCGTGGCCTGACGGTCCGAGGGTACGTGCCTGCGCGGGTATGGCTTCCCGGTCTAGCCAACCGGGCGGCCTCCTTTCCCCTGTTTCGCCGGGGGAGGGGACCCTACGGGGGACTCGCGTTGGGTGGCGGCCCGACGGCCACCACAGGCGTCCGCCTAGTGGGGGTCTGTCTCACCCCACTATAAATAACCGGAGACAGATTGAGGTGGAAACGGGCGCCCTGTCACAAGACAGGGTGGCACCGTATTTGAGCTCATGGCCCCCGGCGAACAGAGGGGGGCCCATAAGGGAAGCTTAACTTTTTTCCCTCTCGTTGGTGTGCCACCTTGACGTGGTGAGAGGGCTCACCCTGAAGCTTCTCCTAGAGAAGTGGAAGGGTGCTAAGAGCACACCCACGCGTTCTAAGGGTAAGGGTGGGTTTTGGGGTCTGGGGATGGGAAAGGGCCTCGTTGGGGCCGCTGGGTTCTCCTTACGGGTGTGGTGGTCACAGTTGAAAACCGGGTGAACGCCCGATTAGTAAACTGGGGGCAGGAATGTCCTTAAGCCTTCGCACGGCCGGGGGAGGGTTCGGGGGCTCCAAAGAGGTTCTCGCGTGTGCTAGTGCACAAACCCAGGACGATCAATCCCCTGGGACGGCTGGCTGGAGGAGGAGGGACCCATAGCTTGGCTCAAGTCCTGAATCTGAAGGTCAATAGCCTGAATGCTCTCCCTTCTGGAGAGTATTAACGGGGAGCGGCGTCTTGAGGGGAGTCCGGCTTCGGCTGGACGAGCCCTTCGGGAGCAGCCGTGTCCCCGCTTAGGATAGCGGTTATCCCTCAAGGAGGGGCACGGGTAGGAGTTCTGCACTGTGTGGTTCCCCTAGGGGAAACATCCAGGGCAGAACATTGGGCTGGCCACCCTATTTCGTCGGCTCCGGTGTTAAGAGGAGGATGTATTGCGGAAGGACCCTGGTCCTGATGCAATTACATCTGACCCCCAGGGGTCCGCCTTCCCCCTCGGATAAAAACGCGGAGGCGGGGACACGGTGTAGGGACGATGAATGGCGGAAGGGGAATCACACTCGAGTCTTCGCGCCTTGTGCCCCAAAGCCAGACATCCTACAAACAGGGGTCTGCCTTCCCCCTCGTATAAAAACTCGGAAGCAGCGGGCTGAGGGTGTTATTGCAGCATGGCAATACACCTTCAGGGGAGGCATGCGGTGAATGGACTTTAGTCTTGAAATCGCATGCTGACCAAACAGGGGTCCGCTTCACCCTGTAAAATCGGAAGCGGCTAGGGCTTAGCTTTCCCCATTATGTATATGGGGAATCGGGTAGGACTTCTGCGCTGTGTGGTTCCCGAAAGGGAAACATGCAGAGCAGAAGACAGGGCCGGCCTCCCTGTATAAATTCGTTGGTCACCGGTGGTATGAGGAGGATGTGTTGTGGAAGGACCATGGTCCCGATGCAACACATCTGACCCCCAGGGGTCTGCCTTCCCCCTCGGATAAAAACGCGGAGGCAGGGACACGTGGTAGGGACGATGGATGGCTTAGGGAACCACACTCTCGAGTCTTCGCGCCTTGAGTGCCCTAAGTCACACATCCTACAAACAGGGGTCTGCCTTCCCCCTCGTATAAAAACTCGGAGGCAGCGGGCTGAGGGTGTTATTGCAGCATGGCAATATACCTTCAGGGGAGGCATGCGGTGAATGGACCTCGGTCTTGAAAGCGCACGCTGACCAAACAGGGGTCCGCTTCACCCTGTAAAATCGGAAGCGGCTAGGGCTTAGTTATCCCCATCATGAATATGGGGATCCGGGTAGGACTTCTGCGCTGTGTGGTTCCCGAAAGGGAAACATGCAGAGCAGAAGACAGGGCCGACCTCCCTGTATAAATTCGTTGGTCACCGGTGGTATGAGGAGGATGTGGTGTTGAAGGACCATGGTCCCGATGCAACACATCCGACCCCCAGGGGTCTGCCTTCCCCCTCGGATAAAAACGCGGAGGCAGGGACACGTGGTAGGGACGATGGATGGCTTAGGGAACCACACTCTCGAGTCTTCGCGCCTTGAGTGCCCTAAGTCACACATCCTACAAACAGGGGTCTACCTTCCCCCTCGTATAAAAACTCGGAGGTAGCCGGTGCAAGGATGTTTCAGCATGGTAAACATCCTTGTTAAATGGCGTGGCCTGACGGTCCGAGGGTACGTGCCTGCGCGGGTATGGCTTCCCGGTCTAGCCAACCGGGCGGCCTCCTTTCCCCTGTTTCGCCGGGGGAGGGGACCCTACGGGGGACTCGCGTTGGGTGGCGGCCCGACGGCCACCACAGGCGTCCGCCTAGTGGGGGTCTGTCTCACCCCACTATAAATAACCGGAGACAGATTGAGGTGGAAACGGGCGCCCTGTCACAAGACAGGGTGGCACCGTATTTGAGCTCATGGCCCCCGGCGAACAGAGGGGGGCCCATAAGGGAAGCTTAACTTTTTTCCCTCTCGTTGGTGTGCCACCTTGACGTGGTGAGAGGGCTCACCCTGAAGCTTCTCCTAGAGAAGTGGAAGGGTGCTAAGAGCACACCCACGCGTTCTAAGGGTAAGGGTGGGTTTTGGGGTCTGGGGATGGGAAAGGGCCTCGTTGGGGCCGCTGGGTTCTCCTTACGGGTGTGGTGGTCACAGTTGAAAACCGGGTGAACGCCCGATTAGTAAACTGGGGGCAGGAATGTCCTTAAGCCTTCGCACGGCCGGGGGAGGGTTCGGGGGCTCCAAAGAGGTTCTCGCGTGTGCTAGTGCACAAACCCAGGACGATCAATCCCCTGGGACGGCTGGCTGGAGGAGGAGGGACCCATAGCTTGGCTCAAGTCCTGAATCTGAAGGTCAATAGCCTGAATGCTCTCCCTTCTGGAGAGTATTAACGGGGAGCGGCGTCTTGAGGGGAGTCCGGCTTCGGCTGGACGAGCCCTTCGGGAGCAGCCGTGTCCCCGCTTAGGATAGCGGTTATCCCTCAAGGAGGGGCACGGGTAGGAGTTCTGCACTGTGTGGTTCCCCTAGGGGAAACATCCAGGGCAGAACATTGGGCTGGCCACCCTATTTCGTCGGCTCCGGTGTTAAGAGGAGGATGTATTGCGGAAGGACCCTGGTCCTGATGCAATTACATCTGACCCCCAGGGGTCCGCCTTCCCCCTCGGATAAAAACGCGGAGGCGGGGACACGGTGTAGGGACGATGAATGGCGGAAGGGGAATCACACTCGAGTCTTCGCGCCTTGTGCCCCAAAGCCAGACATCCTACAAACAGGGGTCTGCCTTCCCCCTCGTATAAAAACTCGGAAGCAGCGGGCTGAGGGTGTTATTGCAGCATGGCAATACACCTTCAGGGGAGGCATGCGGTGAATGGACTTTAGTCTTGAAATCGCATGCTGACCAAACAGGGGTCCGCTTCACCCTGTAAAATCGGAAGCGGCTAGGGCTTAGCTTTCCCCATTATGTATATGGGGAATCGGGTAGGACTTCTGCGCTGTGTGGTTCCCGAAAGGGAAACATGCAGAGCAGAAGACAGGGCCGGCCTCCCTGTATAAATTCGTTGGTCACCGGTGGTATGAGGAGGATGTGTTGTGGAAGGACCATGGTCCCGATGCAACACATCTGACCCCCAGGGGTCTGCCTTCCCCCTCGGATAAAAACGCGGAGGCAGGGACACGTGGTAGGGACGATGGATGGCTTAGGGAACCACACTCTCGAGTCTTCGCGCCTTGAGTGCCCTAAGTCACACATCCTACAAACAGGGGTCTGCCTTCCCCCTCGTATAAAAACTCGGAGGCAGCGGGCTGAGGGTGTTATTGCAGCATGGCAATATACCTTCAGGGGAGGCATGCGGTGAATGGACCTCGGTCTTGAAAGCGCACGCTGACCAAACAGGGGTCCGCTTCACCCTGTAAAATCGGAAGCGGCTAGGGCTTAGTTATCCCCATCATGAATATGGGGATCCGGGTAGGACTTCTGCGCTGTGTGGTTCCCGAAAGGGAAACATGCAGAGCAGAAGACAGGGCCGACCTCCCTGTATAAATTCGTTGGTCACCGGTGGTATGAGGAGGATGTGGTGTTGAAGGACCATGGTCCCGATGCAACACATCCGACCCCCAGGGGTCTGCCTTCCCCCTCGGATAAAAACGCGGAGGCAGGGACACGTGGTAGGGACGATGGATGGCTTAGGGAACCACACTCTCGAGTCTTCGCGCCTTGAGTGCCCTAAGTCACACATCCTACAAACAGGGGTCTACCTTCCCCCTCGTATAAAAACTCGGAGGTAGCCGGTGCAAGGATGTTTCAGCATGGTAAACATCCTTGTTAAATGGCGTGGCCTGACGGTCCGAGGGTACGTGCCTGCGCGGGTATGGCTTCCCGGTCTAGCCAACCGGGCGGCCTCCTTTCCCCTGTTTCGCCGGGGGAGGGGACCCTACGGGGGACTCGCGTTGGGTGGCGGCCCGACGGCCACCACAGGCGTCCGCCTAGTGGGGGTCTGTCTCACCCCACTATAAATAACCGGAGACAGATTGAGGTGGAAACGGGCGCCCTGTCACAAGACAGGGTGGCACCGTATTTGAGCTCATGGCCCCCGGCGAACAGAGGGGGGCCCATAAGGGAAGCTTAACTTTTTTCCCTCTCGTCGGTGTGCCACCTTGTCGTGGTGAGAGGGCTCGCCCTGAAGCTCCGAAAGGAGTGGAAGGGTGCTAAGAGCACACCAAGGGGCTTAAGGGAAGGGTTTTGGGGTCCTGGGGATGGGTAAACTCCTTGGCATACGGAGTAGGTTTCCCGTGATCTCTCGGGGCATCCCGGTGCGTTTACGCACTGGCATGGCCCGAGAAGTAGGAACCGATTGAAGTATGCCTAGAGGGTAGTGCCCCTTGAAATAAATGCACTCGGGTAGACGAGCCCGTTAGCCCGGTAAGGCAATCGTCTAAGGGATGTGAAACCCCGACAGAAAAACACACCTTGTTGAATTTATGATGGACAACAAAGAGAGTAGAAGCTTACCGCCTCAGGGGGATTTCGGACCCCCCAGTGGCCGGCATAGTGGGAGTACCGTCCCGGCTCCTGCTGTGTCGTCATCGTACGACGGGCTACCCACGGGGTTGACGGCGAGCCCCGGGGGGGAACGGACTATCGCTAGTGAAGAGGGAGGTAGCCAGGGTCTGCTGGCGGGGACAGGGCCCATCGTTAAGTCGATGGTATCCCTGGAACCA
>JAXRKO010001274.1:7500-19287 GCA_037039905.1 Formica aserva
CCTAACCTAACCTAACCTAACCTAACCTAACCTAACCTAACCTAACCTAACCTAACCTAACCTAACCTAACCTAACCTAACCTAACCTAACCTAACCTAACCTAACCTAACCTAACCTAACCTAACCTAACCTAACCTAACCTAACCTAACCTAACCTAACCTAACCTAACCTAACCTAACCTAACCTAACCTAACCTAACCTAACCTAACCTAACCTAACCTAACCTAACCTAACCTAACCTAACCTAACCTAACCTAACCTAACCTAACCTAACCTAACCTAACCTAACCTAACCTAACCTAACCTAACCTAACCTAACCTAACCTAACCTAACCTAACCTAACCTAACCTAACCTAACCTAACCTAACCTAACCTAACCTAACCTAACCTAACCTAACCTAACCTAACCTAACCTAACCTAACCTAACCTAACCTAACCTAACCTAACCTAACCTAACCTAACCTAACCTAACCTAACCTAACCTAACCTAACCTAACCTAACCTAACCTAACCTAACCTAACCTAACCTAACCTAACCTAACCTAACCTAACCTAACCTAACCTAACCTAACCTAACCTAACCTAACCTAACCTAACCTAACCTAACCTAACCTAACCTAACCTAACCTAACCTAACCTAACCTAACCTAACCTAACCTAACCTAACCTAACCTAACCTAACCTAACCTAACCTAACCTAACCTAACCTAACCTAACCTAACCTAACCTAACCTAACCTAACCTAACCTAACCTAACCTAACCTAACCTAACCTAACCTAACCTAACCTAACCTAACCTAACCTAACCTAACCTAACCTAACCTAACCTAACCTAACCTAACCTAACCTAACCTAACCTAACCTAACCTAACCTAACCTAACCTAACCTAACCTAACCTAACCTAACCTAACCTAACCTAACCTAACCTAACCTAACCTAACCTAACCTAACCTAACCTAACCTAACCTAACCTAACCTAACCTAACCTAACCTAACCTAACCTAACCTAACCTAACCTAACCTAACCTAACCTAACCTAACCTAACCTAACCTAACCTAACCTAACCTAACCTAACCTAACCTAACCTAACCTAACCTAACCTAACCTAACCTAACCTAACCTAACCTAACCTAACCTAACCTAACCTAACCTAACCTAACCTAACCTAACCTAACCTAACCTAACCTAACCTAACCTAACCTAACCTAACCTAACCTAACCTAACCTAACCTAACCTAACCTAACCTAACCTAACCTAACCTAACCTAACCTAACCTAACCTAACCTAACCTAACCTAACCTAACCTAACCTAACCTAACCTAACCTAACCTAACCTAACCTAACCTAACCTAACCTAACCTAACCTAACCTAACCTAACCTAACCTAACCTAACCTAACCTAACCTAACCTAACCTAACCTAACCTAACCTAACCTAACCTAACCTAACCTAACCTAACCTAACCTAACCTAACCTAACCTAACCTAACCTAACCTAACCTAACCTAACCTAACCTAACCTAACCCTAACGGCTAACCTAACCCTACGGCTAACCGAACCCTACGGCTAACCGAACCCTACGGCTAACCGAACCCTACGGCTAACCGAACCCTACGGCTAACCGAACCCTACGGAAGTTTGATGTAAATTTTAAGCAACTTTTACTCTACTTTATACAAGTTACCTAACAAGAATGGTGTTATATCCCCTCCACTTTTCCTCACTTTTCAGCCAGGAGCTATTAGTCTTATAATGTTTAAAAGTTGTGAGTATAAGTCCAACAGCATCGGAGAACCTTTCAATGGCTAACAGAGCTCCAATTTCGTTTTCCAAAACTTAGAAAGATATAGATTCCTATTTGTCCATTGTACGCATTTGTTGAAATAAACAGCTATAGATTATAAATTGTGATAAATATCGGAGTATAATTGTATAGAGATTAAAATAAATAAAGTATTTAGACAACATAAAATAAAATATTTATATAATAAAATAAAATAATAAATCTTTTAATGTCATGATCCGAACAACTAATCTATTGCGACATTACTGCAGTTTTTTTTTTTTTTTTTTTTTTTTTTTTTTTTTTGTATGATAATTCGTTTTGCTACTTCTAAAGCCTTTTTATCTTTTCTAGATGTAGCTAGATGTGGTGTTCTAATATCACCAATAAAACGAGGTTCATATATTTTAGCCTTAATAGGTGTTTCAAAATTTGAGCACTGAGCATCTTCGTTTCTCAGTGGAGATAGATCACCATTTCATTCTTTTGATGATCTTTCAAGTCTTGTAGTTGAATCCGGTTTTTCAATAATGCCACAAGATGATTGAAGATCATCTTTCGCAGATGTGTGGTAATTCAATTGAGCATTTTCGATACTTTGCAGATTAAATTGGCTATCAATTATTGCATAGATATCTAGAAGATCATTAATCGTCAATTAATTAATTTATTCTCATTAATTTCAATTAAACAGGTATAAAATCAGTAATCATTATTACCTTTTATTGATGCATTGTAATCAATATTGTCAATAGCAAAATAATTTCTTTGCGCTACAATAAACTTCACTGATAGAAGAATCCGATTCTGGAGATATTTTTCTTTTCTTTCCACGAAGAGATGGCACAGTATTGGGTTTCACAGGAGCCTTTAACTTTCTTTATAATATCTTTTTTTGAAAATGATTTGAACATAATCAATTAACATAAACAATTTCGTGACAGTATTATGAACGTGTTCATCGATTTTACAAAATGTTAGCCATTGTTTGCGAGTTTCCTCTTTTTTGGAAACCTGTTAATAAAAAAAAATAATTATTATTATTATTATTATTATTATTATTATTTAATTAATTTTATAACACAATGTAAAAAAAAATTGGTTTTTTTTTAACTTCACATAAAATCTAACCTAAAATTCACATAATAAACTCTACAATATAAATAGACACAAAAAGTTACATTTACTTACGCATAATAGGAAACCGATTTATCACGATTACCGCACGGTACGCAATATACGCAAGGCATTTTTATATTAAATTAATGATATTTTACTAATTTATTTTGATTTTACACGGACTGTTAGAAATAATTCTGCAAACCTGCAACAACTCGATTTAATACTCGATAAATTGTCGCTAACGCATGCGCACAGAGAACGTTTAGGAATCTATACCTTACTCTGTCGCACATATTTTGCACACTATTTCAATCCATAGGAAACTTAGGCAATTTCCTCTCCAAATATATATGCTCTAAGCTTATGGCTTACTACTCCTATTGTAGATCCGGCCTTACGACTTCCATAAAGTAGCTTTAAATCTGAATTCTTACATTGACCTTAAACTTCGCACATTGATGGTGCTGTGGCGATTCATTGGCTGTCTTCCGAAATGCGCTGAAAGTACTGACAGTACTGTTTTCGAGTTCCGAAAATGTTTTCAACATGCTGCAAGAATATAATAATTACCTTTATAACGAAAATGGATACTAGGGAATTGCTGACTTCCTGCTGATTTTGCACATACTCCCGAGATAGTGCGAGTTCAAGGGGTTGATTGTGTATCTTCAATCGATGTAAAAATTTCAAAAGTAAGTAAATTCACTAGAGTATCTACGATGTCATTTGTCGAAATCTAGTAAATCTGTTCACTTTTGTAATTTTCACTTTGTTTCAAAGATACGCAATCGATCCCCAGTAATGCATATGGCGGTTAGCGGTTTCGTAAAAGGTGATCGAAATATTGAATCGAGAAAGAAGGAAATACTTTTTTTTTAATCACAACATGTCATTAAACAAATATAAAATAATAAATGGAAGTACAAATAATACATACAAAATATTTTTAACATCGAATGATTACGAGAAAGCATTAGCAGATAAGTTACAATTGATTGAAGAGAATCTTTATGAAAATAAAGTTATAAGAATCTTTATAAGTAAACAGTTATAAATTTATAATTTTAATAATATTTTATTGATATTACAGATAAAAATTTTGTTTCTCGAGTATTGGAAAATATTTTAAGAAGTGTCAAAAAGTCTTCATCATCCGAAGATGATGAACTTTGGCAATAATTCTCAATAAAGTTTGTAATATTTTATATTCTAGTTACAATTGTATTTAATTTTTCCATTTTAATGTCATTATCACTCCTTTTTAAATAGATTATATCGCCCTACACTTTCTTGTCTCTTTTTCTACTGCTTTTTTACTGCAAATACGTTCCGATTTTCATTGCTGCCACAGTTTACTGACAATTTCGGAACCACTGAAATACGTTGATTTCAGCAGCAGTGCTGTCAGTACTTTCAGCGCATTTCGGAAGACACCCATTAAGAACTTCTAGGGGAAAGAAAGAAAGCTAGCGTCACATGAAAGTAGCGAACTCTATACATACTGGAATGAGCGATTCCTTTGTTTGGCTGTCGCCACTATTTCGCCGAGAGAGGTGCCTATAGATATCTGGCATCCAAACTAAGAATGATGTCACTTGACATGCCATGGACCAATCAGATAATACTAGAAAGAGATGCCATCATTCAAATACACCTCTCTCTCGGCGAAATAGTGTCGACAGCCAAACAAAGGGTATGCTCATTTCAGTATGTATACAGTTCTCTGATTAAAGTATATTGGTGTAAACTAAGACATATGTAATACCTACTTTTTGGGGTCAATTTTTTAGTACGGTATGTAATAGCGTTTTCGAATGAAAGGGTTAATCCAATCCGGATCAATTAATCACTATATTTTACTATAAATTCAAGTCTTTTATTGGCAGAGACGATTAATGACGTCATTAATCGCTCTCAAATAGAGTTTTCGAATGTAGCAGATTTAATCGCTCTGAAAGTGATTAATTGGGATTGCTTTAACCCGTTTATTCGAAAACGCTAAAGGTACATTTTCACGAGCCGCTGAAATCGATCGTTTGAACGACATAAAGGATCACGTGATTGAAATGGACGAATCAGCGGGCAGACCGTCGTCCATTTCGATCACGTGATCCTTTTTGTCGCTCAAACGATCGATTTCAGCGGCTCGTGAAAATTTACCTTAAGACCCGTATCAGACTACGTATTGAAGATTAAAATTTGACCAATCAGAATAAAAGGAACTAAAATTTCCTTGTCCTAATTGGTCAAATTTCATTCTCAATGCATAGTTTGATATGGGCTTAAAAGCGATAAAACCTGCTACATTCAAAAACGCTATAAGGGAGTTAGGGCCGTGGCACATAAAAAGTTTAAGCAGTAAGACTTAAGACGTAAGCGAATTGGCCAATCACGGTCGAACAGTAAGGCAGCCATATTGAAACGTAAGCAACGCTGAAAATTCCGTATGGTTAAAATTCTTAAGTCTTAAGTCTTACTGCTTAAGTTTTTCTATGTGCCACGACCATAGATATATAGACTGGATTGAGCATTGCGAGATAATAAACGCGCGCCCGCTGCAGAAAAAGAGGTACTATATGGGAGGCCTATGTTTGTCTCTTTTCCTAGCATCTCATTGGTAATTTTCTATATGGAGGGGGACAAACTCACCAATGAGATGCTAGGAAAAGAGACAAAATAGGCCTCCCATATAGTATCTCTCTTTCTACAGCGAGCGCGCGTTTGTCTATCGCAACGCTCAGTCCATTCTATATGTCTATGGCCACGACCCTTAAGCCCGTATCAGACCATGCATTGAGATTGAAATTTGATCAATTAGGACAAGGAAATTTTAGTTCCTTTTATCCTGATTGGTCAAATTTCAATCTTCAATACGTAGTCTGATACGGGCTTTAGCAGTCTAGTGATATGTAGAAATCTCTGGAATAGACCCAGTATCTCGTCGGTGCTATTGGGTTTAGGGTGTCATATGTCATAATAACATTTCTTTTTGTAGGGTTTCTTTATAAATATTTATAACAAAATTTTTTGGACTTCGACAACAAAAACAAACACAAATTTTTCATACGTAATGACCATTACTTGTGACAATATTTGTGAATAACTTGTGCCTGTTTTAATAGAGAAATTTATTTAATTATCAAAAAAAATTAAATCCACGCAATTCTCTTAAAATATTTAAAATTAAAAAAAAAATGGAAACACTTTTTAAATTTATTTTCACTTTAGTTGTGAATAGTATGCTATCACATATTCAATCTTTACTGCAAATGTTATTTCCTTACTATTCAAAATTTTACATGAATTGCATATTTTTTTAAACTATGCACATTAATTTGAATAATGTATTAAACTAGATGTTATATATCACTCAAGGATAAAAAAATTGTATAATAAAATATTTATACAATTAACAAATTACAAAAATATGAGAATGTGTGTGTGTGTGTGTGTATATATATATATGTATATATATATATAACAAATATATTACAAATACTCTTAAATATTTATTATAGTGAAAAATCTAATATATAAACTTAACATAAATCAATTAAGAAACTATCAAATTTTACACATTAATTTACGCCTCTACTATTACATACGTAATCTTATAAATGAAATAATAACATAAGTATTATATGTTAATTAATAATATTTACATCAGAAAATAATTACTTTTATGTTTAATGACACACATACAAAAAATATTTTAAATATTAAATATTACTCATTTAAATTACTATACATTATATCAAATATCACATTATTATATAATTCAATCTGCAATAATATGCAGTATAATATTCATTATTATCATATTGTTTGAGAGTGCAGTGGCATTAACATTAACTCAAAAATGATATCCTTCAAATTCGCACCATGCAGATTTGCATCCTGTAGGTTAGAACCAGATAAGTCACTGCACTAAAAAATAACATAAGCGTGTGTATATGTATATATATTATATATATATAGCAGTAAAAGAGACAAAAATTTGCTAATAGGGATAAAGATTACGCAATATATGTAATATTATTGCACCTCCAGATCAGCACCAGTTAAAATAGCAGACCTCAGAATTTTTAAGAATAGTATTTTTTAATGTGGCTACTCAGAGATTGACAGCTGCCATGTAACTGCCCTCAAGATTAACATCTTTCAAATTTATGCCTTCCATGGTTTGCAGACCACCAGAATCTTCAAAATTGCAAGAATGCAGATTGGCTGCAGCTAAGTTTGCACATGACATTTTGACGCATATAAACTGTGGGTTTCGCAGATTAGCATGAGATAAATCAACATGTTCGAAACAACATCCTGATAAATTAGCATCTGCCAGACTATAATGATGCATAATAGCATACTGTAATAAATAAATATGGACATGATTTCCTCCTATCATTTCTATTGCATTGATTAATTCAACTTTTGCAATACATAAAATAAATGTACCTTGAAGTTAATATTCCTAAGATCAAGTTTTGAAAGATTAGCTCTTACAAAATCAACTCCTTCAAATCTTAGTTCTCCATTAGTTGATATTGACATGATTTAAGTACATTTTTGCCAGTTAGAGATATAAGACCGTCTTTCTGCAATTCTTCCTTTTCTGCCATTGTAGTAAGGATTCAAATAGCACCTTCAACACCATTAAAAAAAAAGAAGCTTCTGCCAATACTCCTGAATCAAGATGGTTGTTTAATTTTGATCAATAAGCATTTATTGTACCAACTTATATTAAATTTAAAGATATATTAATATTCGAATCAAGAATTATTTGATTCTCAATTATTTGATTATGTCTCAAATAATTTAACAATGCTTCAAAATATGTAGAACTCTGTCAATTAAATATATTCCATGGTGATCTTGCATACTGGGCTGTATTGCATGCTCAGCATTTGCAGTTTCTGTAAACATTCTATATAGAACATTATATTATTATTATATTATTTTAATACAACTATAAAGCATTTCTGTTATTTCTATTTTTATGTATTTATCATCTATTTTGACAATATAATTTCAATCAAAAAAAAATAAAATAAAATTACAATAAAAGTTAAAAAAAAAATTATTTTAGGACATATTTTTTTAATGATGATGTTCTTAATAAAACATTTCTTATCGACATCGATTTTAAAAATGCTTTACATACAATTTCATAAAAAAAAGTAATAATAATAATAATAATAAGAATAACATATATAGGAACTATGCATTTTGCAGAAAGCTATAGTCGAATTGTGTCAGAGATTACTTTGGTAACAATTATTTAAATCAGACTGTCTGAATTTAATTATTTTTGTGTATGGATTTTTCTTTCTTAATACTTTTAACAATAGTTATATTCGTACATGTAGTTTTTTAAATGCAATTTTTTTTATTGCGGATTATCCTAATTTTAAAGTAATTCTTAGTGTAACAAATGTATAGCATCCTTAATCTAATAATATATAGCACATTATAAAATAAATAATAACTTCTATGTAAAATGAAAAAGTGAACTTTTCTAAGAGTTGTCTTATAAATTTTTAGAATAACTTGTTGAAAGAGATTGAAAGCAGGATAACAATAACAAGTAAAACAAAAATAAGACAAGTGAAAAAATAAGAACAATGATTTTTAGCATCGGTTTTAATCAGTCAATCAGATAATTAGGCTAAGTTTGAAACGTACTTGCTCGAAGATGGAGATATAACTCATTGTTATAAAATGAAGCAAAAAATTTTTTGTATGTATAAAATATTGTATATTATTATAACTTAGCAAAATTTTATGTATAATTATATCTTCAAAATATGTATAATGTAATCAATAAAAGATTTTTATTAAAAACATCAAAAAGTATGTCTCAATAACTATACTCACCCTTTCCAATGCTTACTCTGTGATGTTTTTCCTTAAACAATTTAAGTGTTATGCTTCAATAAATATATTATAGATATTGTAAACTTGGTTTTAATGAGTGGGGCGATTATTATCAGACACCCTATGTACGAGTATACGAAACAGAGAGAAAATTGATATTGCAGTAGTACAATGAAATTAAAAAGCACACATAAAGAAGAATGCTAAATGTTTAAACATTTAAAATAAAAAACAATGTACAAGTTTATGATAATAATTAAGTAATAATTTAAAAAAGATAAAGTACCTTGCTAACATACTATATATAGGCTATACATAGGCTCTTTCTTTGTCAAAGTGTCTCTAGTTGTAGTAAAATATTTCTTACTGACATTCGGTGTAATTCATTCTGAATTTCTATTTAATTAATTATGACTACATATCTTGTTTATCTGCATAAAATTTCCTCCACTTGAAACATAGAATATCATCATATTTCTGTAAAAAAGAATTGGATTTATTATTTAATAATTTATATCTGTACGTATGAAGATGTGAAAACGATATTAAATATTTTAAAATAAACATACATAATATATATCTGCTACAAAAAGAAAGTATGACACATTTGAATTATAAATAACTTAAGTTAGTATATATAAAATCTTAATAATAAAAAAATAATGAAATAAATAAGCATTTTACCTAATTAGCTTGATATCATCAATTTATCCACCTTGCAATGTAAAAATTCTTTTAACGGTTATTTCGAATTTTGCACCAGCTACTAATAATTCGACTAACGAATGAATCACCATAGACACCTATTATAAATAAATTACATACAGTGAAATATATAATACAATATCTACGTTATTTCTATAGTAAACAACTATATCATTCTTAAGTATGTACAAAGCAAGATTTATTTATTTTCCAAGAGATAATCTTTTTATGTAATTTGGAATAATCAAAAATACTAAGTTAAATGTTCAATTTATAAAAAATAAACAAAAAGAAAGAGAAAGGAAATGGAAAATAGAATATAATTTACTAACTAAAATTTAATAAACGAAATATGGTATCACGTTGCCATTAACGTCAGTTCCATTAACGAAAATTATTACTTTTTATAATTGTATCGTAATAAAGTCTATACTCAATTAACAGAATCTATATAAATATTTCGAGAATAATGTCAATAAATAGAACTGTCAAAAAACAAATCCGAATCTAAAGCCCGTGTCACACTACGCATTGCGGACTCGGATCGGATTTGGAGTACGGACTGCGAATCGTTGTCCATCCAATCAGAACGAAGTAGCCAAGGATCTGATTGGATGATTGACGATTCGCAGTCCGCAATCCAAATCCAATCTGCGTCCGCAATGCATAGTATGATACGGGCTTTAGACTGGTATTTATAGTTCAGAATAATCGACTGTGGTTGGTCAATTTGCTTACGACTAGAGTCCTAGATTATTTTGCGGTCTAACATGGCGGCATTTTAATCGACCAATCAGAAAGTGGAACAAGTTGGCGATTTTGGAATGCTTAATTGTGATTGGTCGATTTGCTTACGTCCTTATAATTACGCTGTGTGCGCATGTGTTGTGTACATACTTTTCGGGGCCATGTATTTTGTAGGAGTTAGCGGTCTAGTAATATATAGAAGTCTGTGGTCGGCTTATCTAAAGGGCCGTCTACAATGGCAGTAACAAGGCTGAAGGAGTAGGAGAGTATACTGTTTTTAGTGATGTAAAGACCGAGAGTAACGAAATAGGCAATTCCCATTTGCTCTTAAAACTTTTAAGAGCAAATGGGAATTGCCCATTTCGTTACTCTCGGTCTTTACATCACTAAAAACAGTATACTCTCCTACTCCTACAGCCTTGTTACTGCCATTGTAGAATGCCCTTAAGAGCTCTGTTAAGGCTGGTTTATGCAGGCCGTAACTGTTAATTTATGCCGGAACCGTTAAAGTTTAACACTAGGATTACAATGCTTTTGTTCATAATGCCATTATTAACAGTTACGGCCTGCATAAACCAGCCTTTACACGGCACCCTTAATCGGGTTTAATAACATCCGTAGTTGTGAAACTGGCCAATCACAGCTATTCCTCTGAAGAATGAAATGACTGTGATTGGCCAGCCTTCGAACTACGGATGTTATTAAACCCGATTAGGGGTGACGTGTAAACGTAGTCTAAGACCGGATCTACAATAGATATAGTAAGCCTAAAGCCCGTATCAGACTATGCATTGAGATTAAAATTTGACCAATCAGGACAAGGAAATTTTAGTTCCTTTTATCCTGATTGGTCAAATTTCAATTTTCAATACGTAGTCTGATACGGGCTTTAAGCCGTAAGAAAATTACCAATAACAATTCATTATTCTCCACACATTTGATTGTGTTTGATCAATTTCTAAGGGCCAATTTCACCAAGCTCGGTTAGATTAACCGACGATTAAAATTAGCAGGGTTCCAACTGAAATGATAAGAATGCTTGGTTTTCCTTCACCTCTATTTTCTGTTGGCCACCCTGCTAATTTTAACCGTCGGTTAATCTAACCGGACTTTGTGAAATTGGCCCTTATAGCTTGAAACTAAAGGCCATCACACAAAATTCCGTAAGGAAGTAAGACGTAAGCGTAAGAAAATGGATCAATCCCAATCAAGTATCGGGCTTTCCGTAAAAGTGGAGGGGTTACGGAGAGCCAAATACTCGATTGGGATTGGTCCATTTTCTTACGCTTACGTCTTACGTCCTTAGGGAATTTTGTGTATGATGGACTTAAGGAAATGGACCAATCAATTTCCTTAAGCCCGTATCAGACTACGCATTGAAGATTGAGATTGAAGATCGAAGATTGAAATTTGACCAATCAGGACAAAGAAATTTTAGTCTCTTTTGTTCTGATTAGTCAAATTTCAATCTTTAATCTTCAATCTTCAATTTTCAATGCGTAATTTGATACAGGCATTATGCTTATGGTTATACGCTTATACAAAAGTC
>JAXRKO010001276.1:0-19258 GCA_037039905.1 Formica aserva
GCATGACGAGTCTCGGGTTGACGTTTCATTCCCGGCCAACTCCCGCACTATGCATACTAACTAGCCTTCGCTGTGTTAGCTATATTCTGTATCTGCCCTGTAACCCACCGCCCCCTCTCTATCTCGCCTCCGTGCCGCTCGTTTCTTACCCATCGCATCCCTTCTGCGCGTTCCATTGCCCAGCTGGTTCTTTCGAGCACAAAAAGAAAGAAAAGACAGAGAGATTCAAAGATATGATGTCCAAATCGAGCAACCCTCGATTAGCTGAACCAAGGGGATGCTGGTCACTGGTTAGTTCCCGCTTTCGCCAACAGATGTAGTGGACTGTTACTTGGCGATCTGCGCTTATCACTTTGATTAGACTTTGCTCTGATCATCATCAAAATATCATACAAAACTTTAATAATTAATTACTTTACATGCGAAGCAAATTGGATACCTGTATTGTTGCCTTAAATTTTCTTGTATTAAGTATAAGGAAGAATTAATATTTATTAATATATATATATATATATATATATATATATATATATATATATATATATTGAAATAAAAAGAATATAGTATAATTTTAGCATAATGATAGACTTCACCAATCAACATATGCGTTTATAAAAATAAGAATGCAAGCGCAGATTGAATGCATTTGAATTTTAATGAATATCTTTCCCTTTCCGTCGAGAGAAAGTATTAGCTTTCAAAGTAATTGCGAGAGCTGAGCTAACCGCCCTTCTCGTGGCGGTTTCCTAACGACGAAGATATATTGCGGGTATTTCTTCGTGTCAGCTGTGCGGAGATCTCGGCGCTGACATGTTCTCGCGGAAATACGTAAGCCAATGCAAGTCTGATTATACTTACAAATCGCGGACGTATCGCGTACAAGGACAACGTAGACCTCGTGAGCAATTATTCGCGCTTTACTTGAAGGAGGCGAACGAAGAGAACTAGGAGACACGAGGCGCGGAGATTGGAGAGAATTTTCCTCGCCGTAAGAGCACACATGTAAGAATCGCGCATAGAAGAAGCACGTGAATTCTGCTATAACGGAGGCAGTCACGAAATCGCAAACGCGAATCGGCTGCCTAAAGTCCTATTTTTAAACGGTTTCTTTCCCATTACCCACCTGGCAACTATCTGCAACGACGAATCTAACCATTATTTTGGTCTAGTCTTGTTTTTAACCCTCCCCGCCTCTGTCGGGCCATCGCCTTCCGACCAGACCGCTCTCATCCTAAAACTCTCCCTTCTCGGGGGTGGCTTTTATTTGCTTTTATTCCGACGTAATTGTTGGGACCAGTCACCACTATCGCCATTGCCTAGCGATGCCTAACCATCCAATTCGCGAATGTTTCTCTACCACGCGACTCTTTTATATCTAGTCTTAGTCTACCTACCACAACCGTGCGGGCCTCGTCCTGCGACTGGAGGATATCCTCTACACGTGCTTCCACGCAAACGAGAAAACGGATGCGAATCGTTTCGCGAAATTGACGAGTGCCGTTTATTCGTGACGTGCTAATTTTTTTTTTTTTTTTTGTTTTGTGCCGAAACGCACATACGAAAAAGTTGGTATTCTTGTTGTTATATTTTCAAAATTAATTGATCGTAAAAAAATATCAAATTTTTTCTATATAAAAAATTTTAAATAACAAAAAATTGTTTTTAGGCGATATAATATCATCACTATATTACGTAAAATATTCGCTTTAAATGCATAATAGTACTGATAATGTTATGGCTTCAACATTCTTAGTTGCAGTCTTATATTCGAAAAACAAAAAATACGTTAAATTGATGATGACTAATACAATAATTTAAGCGACATATTCTGACCTACGTATGGCGTGTCAGGTTTTTATCACGGCACCCTATTATCCTGCATGACAGATTACACTCAATGTGCAACTGTCTTATACGTAATCCGAATTAGTGGCGTGAACCCCTGTTCGCCTAGTGTGGCGTGAACAAAATGCGCGGATGCAAATTTCGAGCTGCGCGATTTCCCTCAACAAAGTGTCGAGAGCTAGAGAGAGAAACAATGTGAGAGGTAGAACAGTAACAGCAAGAACGGAAGGAGGGCACGGACTTCGGGAACCAGCGGGATATAGCCGAGTTTAATTATCGAGTTAAACGTAGCGAACGCTGATTTTGATGAGAGTTCCGGATTCGAATGCCCTCTCCGGTACGTGACTGTCACCCTGGCGAGCCAGTTAACTAACTAACAGTCCGGGACAGTTAGCAAGTACCGGGCACAGAAGCCGATCCGTGGGGGAGATACGGCACGTATAAACCCCCCTCCCCCCCCCTGTCCCCGTCCTCCCCTTCCGCCGGGCCCGCCTCCGCACTCCGCGCAATGACATTGTTCGCACTCGGATTCATATTCAAATTGGCTGAGACCCGGGCGCGATTGTGATTATTGCGATTATTACTGCCGTCGATGCGCCAACGATGTTACGGAAAGGGGGTGAAGGGACTCGAGTTACACGCCCGCGATATTCGTCACGCTGTTAATCCTTTCGCCCCAACTCTCTACACGATGTCTCGATGATATTGGAATTGCATGTTCTTTGCATTAAAACACATGCCAAATATTATTTATTCTTGTTTAATTAGAGCTAAAAAGTGTTAAAGAATGTAATCTCGTGAAAAAAAGAACTTTTCTTTAAATATCATGATTCTATAGAAACGTCAAAAATATTTTGTTCATTACTCTCATACTATAGATTAATCTTTCATATTTAGGTATCAAAAGAATACCCTTTTCAGATGCTTTATCTTCATTTAGTCATTTATCGAGGAAACTGTGTATACATTATGAGAGGATAAAGGCACAGAAAGAAATGAGAAGTTTGTAAGTTATTAAGCTCCGGCGAAAAAAATGTTGAACATTTTAACGCGCGTTCGTAAACTACGGAAGGGAATTGGCCGAAAGAGAAAGACGAGAGAACCGTAGTATAACCGCAAACGTAATCAGCGGTGAAAAATGCGGCACCTAATGAGAACCTACGCGAGAAAAAGAGAGAAGAGGGGCGAAGAACGAGGGATCGTTGAGAATAATAATAACAATAAACACAGAGTGTCGCGCGCGCGGACGAAGGATTAATGTAGCGCGAATCGTCCCAATTAAAAATCCAATTAAAGAAACTGCCGGTTGCTGCGTTAAAATTTGAACGAGGCGGGAGAGGTAGTCAACGAATCAAAATCACTTCCGCTCGATAAAGTACGCGTTCATTTGTTAATGGTTTTCCCACTGTTAAGATTCCGTCGTTACTTCTCCTCGTTCCTTCTTACGTTCCTCCCTTTTTTCTTTCTCTCTTCTTCTTGCCGTTAATTGTTCACGTTCGGGCGTTAGTTTTATGGCTCGTCATTTTTTTAAGTGCAAATGAGTTCTCCGCCACCGCCTTCCCGGCGCGAAGAGAGAGAAAGAGATCCTTTCTTTATTTCTTTAATTTAAAAAACGAGACGATTACACGGGGGATAGCTTTCCGGATTAAAAACTCCACACCGCTACGGAACCATACCAACGTTTCTTTTTAGCCGTCAACCCTCATTTTCCTACCCTCACTTTTGACTATACAACTTTCCTCGTATAAAGCAACACGAAGAGACGGAAAGAGAGGGAGAGAGAAATTATATCTCTGAATTAATTACGGAATCAATCACGACTCTCAGATCAATGTTTCACTTTTAAAATATTGCTGCACACGCTTAATGTGTATCTTTAATCAATCGAAACTTATTTTAAAATACGTTTAGATATATATATATATATTATATATATACATATTTCTTTGGATAATAAATAAAAAATTTCAAATTATACACAAGTTACTTATAATAAAAAATAATTATAATATTTCCTCTGTTTGTTTAATAGATTTTATCTTGCGATCATTGTTCGCAATTTTGTGAAACGAGATATGGAAATTAAATAATATTATCTAAGTACATTCTGCACATTAGTCATTGTACAATTTGCCAAAATCAAAATCAACGAGTCTTTAAAATGACAATTACATTGAAGTCCAATGAACTTATACACGCTTCGGTGATGACAACTAAATGCGGTACCCCGAACAATAGTAGATGAAATTAGGTAGTAATTACCAAAATAACGAGTGTACCATAACGGATGTTTGCTTCGGGCCGTGGTACTATCATTAAACACTATAATTGTCTGCATCCTGCGCGCGTTTCCGTTATCCTTCCACTTCTAAGATATCGTTTCGAGTCAACAATGTGAAAAAATCTTTCTTGTTGATCTCCTCCGGATTGTCGACTAATTTGCGCTTTTTATCTTTTGATGAATATCGCATTCAACACTTAAGAAATTAAGAAATCTATATTGACGTATTAATTAAATAATCAATTAAAAATTAATAATCGTCGTAGCGACAATTTTGCGACAGGAAAACACGTATTCTATAATTAAATATTATTTTTTTAAATAAACTCCAAAGAATTCTAAAAATTTATGAAACTTCATTCATTAAAATAGAGTCTTCTTTTAGCAAATAATTATTATTGCCATTCAGCTGTTATTATTCTATAATAATTGATGTCCTTCCCTTGAATATAATCTAATCATAGTATTTCTCATGTAAATACAAAATCGGTAACAGAACGACATAAGTTAATTCGCATAGACATTACAAAGGAAACTACTGTATAAGATATTGTACAATATAGCTATCTAAAACATATAGTCTAAATAATTAAAAAATTAAAAAGTTAAAACATTGTTTTACAGAATTTTTATAAGAACAACATAATGAAAAATGATTCTATCTGCAATGTTTTGAAGTCAGATGTAATCAATATGGTACATCATAATTACAAACGACTTCGGCGAAAAAAATATATGTAAATTCACAGTTCACTTTTACCAGCCTCCCCGTCACGTTCAAGCTAGCCGATACTTGAAATGGATATGCGCACAGGGGGCACAGAGTTCGTTATTAGACATTCCTTCGTTACACCGACACATCCGGCAGACGTCGTTCCTCCCGCGCATCGCCGGATGAGTACGTGAACGGGTGTGTGCGCCTAATCGGGTGTGAACGCGCCTTTGTGGGGTGGCGGGCGCGCGCGCGCGCGCGCACGGACGGCTCCGAGATATTGCAGGTTGTTTAATTTCGCGTGCCCGCGGTGCTTTCTCGGCCGCCCCCTTTGTTTCGAACGGTTCAATTTAAATCGGACCGCTCTCGGTCGATCGGCTCTGACCGGGTTAGAGGAGGGTTGAGGCGCCGATCTGTTATTAATTAGAGCGGCGTCGAGCGGAAAAGAGCCGGCTCCCAGAAAAGAGCCCGAGCTATCGGTTCTCGGTTTCGGGAATCTCCCTCCCGGACACGATCCCGCAAAACTCGTTCGCCGAATTCGCGCGAAATTAATTGCCGACCCAGCTTGGGATCCCGTTTGACTGCCAAAGCGTTCGATACATTTCTCGGGGGAAAGAGAGAGAAAAGAGGAGATTTCGTCCTTGCGTCGCGATCCTTTGTTGCGCGATTCTCCGATCGAAACAATTTATCTACTATTCACGACGTTTAACCCAGAATAGTTACTGGAAGACCGTATTAGGATTATATTGCTACTACAGACATTTGCAATCATTGTTTAGCTATTCTTCCCCATTTTATAAATATAATTTAAGAAAGAAATAACACACGTAAAAATAATAAATAGAGAATATGATTATTGTAAATATAACACCTCTTTTATATCTTTTAAGATTAATACAAATATGTGTATAATTATGAATTAATCTTAAAAGATATGCTTATAAAATCATATATTCAAACTTGGAATACACATATTAAAATAACTTTATAGTGATGTGTGCATGATAAGGCTTCGCATTCTTTACTATATCATTCTATTGTATAATTATAGAATATCTGAAATTTTACATAAAGAAAATGTGATTTATCTGTTAAAAAATAGAATCAAATATTTAACGATGGTAAAAATAGAACTGTTAAGATGTCGAGATTGTAATTAATTAAGTCAGCGGCGAGTACTAAGGGTACACTGTAGGAAAAGGATCTAATCTGATGTCATAAGGTTTCTTCAGAATAGCGTCCTTCCGCGAAACTTTGCGTAATTAATTCGAGGACAACAAACTTCCTCGGTTGCGAGATCTCTCGGTATGTTGGTCGGCGCTTCCTTTAGCTGCTTTGAATAAACGAGACGAGAAAGGCAAATTTTTATAAATGCGAAAAAAAATAGATATCGTTATTAAAACAAAAGAACAGAATCAATTGATCCATAATTAGAAGTAATAAGTATTGGCACTAATCTTTTGTGCCATATATATTGCATACTAACTATTTTTCATAGTTGCCACTAATTTTATATTCGCCAATGTATACTTGTTATTGAATGGGCCTGTACAAGGTACTTAAAATGCATGTTAACTTACAGCAATTTCGAGTTAACTTCAAAAAGTATACTTCACTCTCCTCTTGGCATATAATTTGAAAATAAAAAAAAAACATTTAATTTTTTGGCGAATTGAGTTGTACGATTTAATACAACACAGCGAAAATATACTCTGACTCCCAATAAGTTAACTTTATCGCATACATTGAGCATGTACAAGGTTGCGTCTGCAGGAGTGATTTATCCTTAATGATAATACCGCACCTGGTTTCGAGCGATCAACGAGGAATGCGCATATAAGCCCATAAAGTCATGAAGCGGGCGAGTTAAAAACGCGCGGCGCAGAAAAACCCGTCGGAACGGCGATGAAGAGGAAAAAGGGCTTATCGCTAATGAAGCGAAACGCCTTCTTCGCCATCGAGCACGGCCACTGTCTTGTAAGAAGTCTCGGTACAGCGGCCGTCATGTAACGAGTTTTGTAACGGCGAATCGAATCGAACCTGCTCGCATCAAAGGGCACCGTAAAAATCGAAGACCTTCGTATTGACGGTAGCACGGTGCCCCCGCTGGTCGCGTTAATTGAACACATTTACGGCGAAATTGCGAGATTGATTTCGTTGCACCTTTCCCCTCCCCCCGCCGCGCACCGCGCTTCAGATCTTGAATTATTATAACTGTACGCGATGGAAAAAAACATGCACGAAGTTGGTACTTGATAAAAATTCAAGTCTTTCCGATCCGAGTATTTTTATCAATATTATTCGCAGTTAATACAAATCGATTAAATTTTTCATGATACACAAAGATATATACGCTCTCTATTAAAACAATTGACTTAAGATGCTAACATGATATCAAAATCTAAAAAATATTCATGTAATTTACCCTTTAAATTTTACGATAGATATCAGAGTCACTCACACAGAAATGCAAAGAATAATATGTGTAAGTTTAAGAGAGGCGCGTCTTTTGTCCATGGAACGAGACGTCTCGACTTGCACCGATGCCATTAAGGTGGATTAAGGCCAGCGTGGCTAATAAATAAAATATAATAAGAATAATAGTGGCAATTTCGCCGGCGGCCACCGGAGGAAGTCAGGTATTATAGTGCAGCGTAATGCAATCCGAGTATTTGAATACCTAATAGTTTTCAATGCATACATTAAGCCTTAAATGCCTATTACCCTGACGGCGTTGTCCTATAGCGTCCCAGGATGCTAATTTTAGCCGGGCCGAATTCGAGCCCATGTACAATACAATACACACAATACGTCTGTATATCCTCGTATGCGTTTCTTATGTGTATGCGACATCAACGCGTGTCTTGGCAAATGAGAAAAGGCTCGTATATAATCGTGACGACGGAAGTTTTTAATACGCCGCTTCTTCTATACACCTTGCAGGGCTCAGCTCTTCGGAATTTCTTCGCGTTTTACGATATTAATGCAATCTCATTACCCGAAGAAAGTCACCGATTCCTGGCAAAGAAACGTGAGTCTTTTGTCATTTCTCTCTCTCTCTCTCTCTCTCTCTCTTCTCTCTAAATAACAATGCTGACTATTTATTTTTCCGCTATTTACTCGAGAAAACTCGGTTCACTATTCACGTTCCTTTTACTTACCGACCGTTACTTTTTTTTTTTTCTTATTAGCATGCGATCATTTATTCCGGCGTAATACCCGCGTCATTTACGATAAAACTTCTGAGTATTCGGCTTAAACGCAAGGAACTTTAAATGATCGCGGAGAGAACCGGAAATTAAATCGGAAGACGGAGGAAGGCCGCGATTATATGAGAAAGAGAGAGAGGGGCGAAAGGACGAACGTACTAATTTGCCGCGTTTGAATCAGTCTGCAAAGACTGTGATCGCGTCTTCTGGCGCGAAAGGAGAATTTCTAAGTCCTCGATATGAGTCGTGTAATCCTTCGTAATGAACCTCTCAAGATCGTCAGGAAACGTTTCAAATATTTATCCAGACGAAACGTCGTTCGCGCCCTACCTCTTAATGGCAACTTGCCATTCCTAGTAGTTTCAAGACATTATTCGAGAAACGTTAAGCCGTCGCAGCTGCATCCGGGAACTTCATGAAGCGAAATTTGCTACTGTCCAAGGAAACTCTCGACTTTCCTTTGCATTTCGCGTATTACGTATACAGTAATAATCCCTAGAATTTAGATGCAGTTATACACACATACACTGATGTTTCGTTGCAATTACGAGTATTTTATACATGTTATATCGAATCAAACGTAACTAATGAAATTTGTGCCGCATAGTTGTATATAATATAGCATATGATAACTATATAATATAAATATGATAGCGTTTCGATATAGCTTTAATGATGTAAATGATAACATATCAGGTCTACCGGAAAGTTCTGTCCGTTTTTGGAATAAAACAAAATACAAATTTTTATTACCGTCAATAAACTTTATTAAATAATGTAATTGCCATTATTCGGAGAAGTATTGTCAGCAACTGGATAATTTAAATACAGCAGTCCAAGAAAAGAGGCCGGCGATGTTCAATAGGAAGAACATCATACTGCATCATGATAATGCCAGGCCACATGCTGCTTTGGGGACTCGTCAAAAAATTGCAGAACTAGGCTGGGAAATTCTGTCGCATCCACCATATTCCCCGGACTTAGCACCCTCCGACTATCACTTGTTTTTGTCCTTACAAAATTTTTTGAAGGGCAAAAAATTCAAAAATGAAGAAGATATCAAACAAGCACTGGTTCAATTTTTCGCATCAAAAGATAAAACATTTTTCGAAAATGGGATATACAAATTGCCCTCACGCTGGCAAGAAATCATTAATAATAATGGCAATTACATTATTTAATAAAGTTTATTGACGGTAATAAAAATTTGTATTTTGTTTTATTCCAAAAACGGACAGAACTTTCCGCTAGACCTAATATATGTAATATTTTAAGAATTCAGATATATAATACTGTATATCTCCGTCACAAAATACTATAGGAAACTATGATATGACCGTTTTATAATAAAATACGTAATAATTTACGCAATGTTTTATGCTTTAAACTCGTATTTCTGATTTTACGTATTTGATAATATAATTGGGATTTATATACAATACATCTGCGATAATATGTATATCAAATGAGACTTTTATGCAATAGACAAATAAAGCTCAAAATCAAAACATTATTGGCTTATTGTTAGTGTGATAATTTATGTTAAATACTATACGGATCAGTATTGACAAAATTCGATAAAAAGATATGACTCACCATGTCTGCAATTGATCAATTTAATGAAATCAATCATAAGTATATAATCAGCAGCTTTTCTGAATCTATAAATTAAGAAATTAATAAGGCTTTCAATTAAAATCACAACTTAAAAATTCCCAGGCGAATAAGAGCCGCGGATGGTAGTGCGCCAGATTCATAAAAAATAATTTTTTCCATGAAGCTTACTATAAATCTCGAATTGAGATTTATTGGTATTCTTGATATAAAACCAAGAAAATTTCGTGCCTTGTGCACAATATAATCAGCTTTTCAGAAAAAAATTATTTTCTCTGAATCTAACACAATACCATCTGCGCCCGGCTCTTATTCGCCTCTAAAGTTTTATGTTGTGATTTTCTGAATCTTTTTGCGGTCGCTGGGGTTAGGAATTATTAGTATATAGGTATTATATACTAATAATTATTTAGTATTATATTAATATTAGTATTATATACTAATAATTATGGTATTATAAGCATCGAAATTATTTTCAAAATCGCGAAATGTGTATGGTAAACACTGCATTCCTTCAGCATTGCATTCACAGAGAATTGTAATTAGAAAATCTAATCAAACTTTTTTTTATAACAAGTGCATAATGATTTACACATTTCATACTTTATTTTAAAATCGTTTCTTATAAATCGTTTCATATTCGACACTTTAATTGCGATTTATATGTCTATCTGCGACGAAGTATATTGAAATGTGATCTATGTAACGATAAATAAAGCTCAAAATTGAAACGTTATGTTCAACGCTAAATACGATATTCTTATATACGGACTAAATCAACAATTCTACGTAAAGACCTATATAATGACCACTCACCATATTCGCAATTCATCGAATTGATGGAATGTAGTTTACGCCGTTAACAGCTTTTCCGAGTCCTTCTGCGATCGTTATTTTCATCGAAATTATTTTCAAAATCGCGCCCGTGCGTGGTAAATAGGTAAACTAGCGTCGTGCGTTCCGCGAGTGACTTTAGTTCACTGTTCATTGTGACAGATGGCGCGGACTGTATCGCAACTACGTAGTTTATTTCCACTGCCGGCGAGTTCGATTGCGGGAAGTCGCGTTCGTCAGTCAACGACAAAAAGATCAATCGTGTTCTTTTTTTCGCGAGCCGTCCACCAATTTAAACGCGTTTCGGGATTCGCGACTCGCGTATGCGGATTCCGCGTAATTCGATGCTCGCAGGTCAATCGTCGCCTGTGTTCTGTCAATCGAGGAGATATTCGTTCAAAGATATATTACAATACTTACGCGCGAGTTGTATTGCCGGTATGTAAACATGTTTATATAGCAAGTACCGTAATACCACGACAATGGCATCGTTGAAAAAAAACTCATAACGCAAATTGTTTTCAGGTACGACCTATCTCGAACTCGTGTATACGCCTGCGTCGAAAGGAAAGAAACACGCCACAATACGTTCTCAATCACGGTAGATTTTATAGTCCATTTGACGAAAGTGAGAAAGACTCATTGTCAGTGTCGTGAATTTAACCGCAGTTCGATGGCGACTTCGCGTTTGATTGTTTCTAATCGGCAGGTATCGTGATCTCGTTCATTTAATCTGATTAATTAATCTTCATCACTGAATATATTTCTTTTTTCATTTAGAATATTTATACTATTGATATAAATACAAATGAAAGAACCGCAATTCATAATAAACGGAACGCTTAGTTAACCACAATTGAGGTTAACTATTCGATTATAGATACGCGCGTATTATTTGCTTATATATTATTGAAAGATATCGTTTTTATCTCCACGAATGGGTATTGTGCGCGTAAAAATCGATGAAGAGTGTAAAAAGGTGCGTGATTCTATCGTAATTGTTGCGCGAAAGTTCAGTGCAAATAACATGTTGATTGTGACAATATACTCAAATTGTATCAATTACCTGCGGAATATTAAGCACGACGATCGTGATTAAATTTGATCGGTGCTCGAGTGACGATCGCGCATTTAACCTAATTAACTTCGATATAATCGTACCGACGTGTGAGTAAGTCAAACGAACTTGATGACGCTGCTTGCGTCGTCGAATCCTGCGAAAAGATTGCTGCCCTTGTTGAAAAATGCGATGGTAAGTACATATTTTTAAGATATTATTATGAATATAACAGAAATGAATGCAGCAGAAAATATGTAATATATCGTCAAAATGATATATTTTCAAAATGTACTAGAAACAAATGATTCTCATATTTCTTGAAAAGTTTGTATGTATAATTATGATATCATATAGTTTTACATCTTTACTTAAATCAATTTGTATATATAAATTAATCGGCATACAAGTTGATTGTTAATTAATTTAAAAAAGATTCTCTTAAAGGTTCTCTTGCTTATTTATTAATTATTTCCTTAATTTTCGAGATATGCCCAATCATATCTAGATAATTAGAAAATAAATGTCATAATTATCTTTGATCTTATCAAATTAATCGATGGAATATAAATATACTTATATTTAAAAATATCACAACGATTGAATCTTAAATTAAATACATATTCGCAAAATAAAAATTGATTATTATGAGTAATGCTGGATAAAAATACAGATCATTATCTTAATTGGAATTACTTGTGGTAATATTTTGACAAAAATGTATTTTTATATTACAAGATATTGAGATATGATATTACTTCGAAAGTATGACACTTCAAATTTCATGTATAATCGCATCAAAACATTATATAATTATCTCGTCCGTGATTTATAAAATTTAAAAAAATTGAATTACGAGAGATGTGTGTGTGTGTATGTGTGTTATGTTATTAATATATTAATATATTACATCTAATATTGTGTCATCACTGGAAAAGGTTGGTTAATATATATTATCTCGCGTAACGCCTTTCAATATTTTTCCGTGTTTCATTACGCAAGAAAATGTCTCGGCTTTACACGAACTCGCGAATCTTCTCCATGTCGAATCTCCTACATTCGCGAGCGTACCGTATCGCGATAATTAATAATGGCCGGTGAGGCTTTTGTACACAAACGTGTTTCCGAGAGGCCCTCGTGGACGAGCATAATAGCGGAGTGACCGTACGAAAAAATGAGAGCTGAAGATCACCGCCGAGATCTGACCCGAGATAGTGAAGCGGACCTTATACATTCGAGCGTGCCGGAGAGGAGCGCGGATATATCTCTACCTACGTATATATAAAACACGTGCCCAGAAAATATTTAAACCAGTTTCCACTACACTCACCGCGTCTTCTCTCCTTCCTGGGAGGAGATATGAGACAGCGGACCAGTCATTGACAATTCCGCAGAGGAACGTCTAAACGAAAAAAAAAGGAAAAAATCACGCGTGTAATTTTTCTTGATTAAATTATAAAACTTTCAAGATTTATTTAATTCTATTTAAGCAATTAAGAGATTAAATGAATAAATATTTAATTATGACACATTAATCAATCGAATATAAAGAAATTTATATTAAAAATATTATGATAGTTGTCTTAAATAATCGCAAAGCTAAAATTATTCTTACACATATTGATGAATAAAAAATATGGATATTTTTACGGATATTACATCGAAATTACTTACCTATTATTATTGATTTAATTATATCATATGATAATTGTTTCAGTCTCATTAATTGGGACGATAATAAATATAAAGATCACAAAAATTTTATTACGTGATTTATTATATTAAAGATGATCGGTAATTTAAGACTCTAAGAAAACATGTCTCTGTACATTTTTTATTATGCAAAAATTATTTATATTTGCTCCTCGTAAAAAGAGTTTGTAAATTAAAAGCAAAATGTCAAGTTTTCTATTACGAAATGTCATTAATCGCAAAGTACGAGCAATAGAAATAATTAGAATTAATTTAGTCGGGGACGTTAAATCTAGGCAAGTGGGCCCGCCGAACAGGAATAACTCGACCGGCTCTGATTAGTCTTAATGTGTTAATTAGAGAAGATGGTTGTCTGCTTCTCCTCTCGTGCTCTTCTTTCTTCTCCAGAGTGCTCTCCGTGTCGCCAAAGTCTGACGGTACGACGGCGTAGTAGAATCGCGATAGAGAGGGGGACGTTTCAAGAAGCGAAGGGGGAAGGGGATAGAAGAGCAGTTGTGAGTGTAGAAGAGAGAAAGAGAAAGAGAGAGCGAGAAAGAGAGAGTTTACCGGGTATCATATTTTACCGGGCATCGGCGTACCGACGCGCACGCACACATTCGTTTTCACGCACACGCGCCCACCGGTCGGATCATTAATCACTATTATCTCGAGGTAATTTTTCTTCGATATAATTTCGTCTGTTTACCCCCGCGCGCGAGTTGGCGCGCGAGCCTGCACACCATGAAGAGCCGGGGCACCGCCGTTTCGAAGAGAGTGGCGCCGGTTCCTCTCTCTCTCTCTCTTTCTTTTTCTCTCTTCTATTCTCCTCCCCCAATGCCGTTTTCATTGTCGTCTTCTTATTCTTCTTCTTCTTCTTCTTCGCGGTTCGTGAACTCACGATGTCGACTTTGTGTATACATATGCCTGCAGCTTCGTTAGCCTCTAGCTCGCGTGTCTCCACATCGACGAGTGTCATATTCTTTGAAATTCTTTGTCCTTAACGCGCGGGGATGTCGTGATCTCGAGACTCACTCTAGCTAGCGCAAAATTTGCGCGCACTACCAATCAGCTGTTTCCTTACGTTGGCGTTGTCATCGACGCGACACACTTTATCAAATCGTTTAAACGCGAAGAGACGAATCAAGACTGCTAAAGTGTAAATACGTTTTATGTAAATTTATTATAATTCGAGACACACACACACACACACAAGTACTGCCAATAATTGAGAAATTGAACGAACTTACCGTGAAGTTCGATTACAATTATGCTGTCTCGTCCGGATGGATATAATCTGTAGTGGCCCCGGCCGCGCTATCCTCAACAGGCTAATTTAACACGCCAAAATTTAAAAACCGCGCGTCTCCGCTCGCCGCCACGGCGCGCGGCGCGGCGCGCGGCACGGCGCTGTGCCTCATATTTTTAAAGTCGCAAATCTGATCTAAGGAAAGTGGGTGGGAGGGATCCTCCATCCGGACGAGACAGCATAATTGTAATCGAACTTCACGGTAAGTTCGTTCAATTTCTCAATTATGCCAAGTCTCGTCCGGATGGATATAATCTGTAGATATTTAAAGCTCAGATTTGCGGAACACAGTGGTTGTATTGTGTTATATACAAGTATATACACAAATATACAAGAAAATTAAAGGATTTACACATACATGTAACAATAAAATAATTATATCGGCTAGAAATATTCAAGCGTAAGGTGCTTGAAGAATAGCAGATTGAAATGATGAATCCTTAATAATCGGTCGATTATAAAATCGAGCAAATACATCAGAGGATTTGCTCCAACCTGCTGTCCTACGAATCTCCTCTAAACTAATACCTCTAGCAGCTGCTAGGGAGGTAGATGCGTGGCGAGTAGAATGTGCGGAAAAAATGGAGACATCAATTCCTGCTGCTTCTAATTCCGCCTTGACCCAACGACCCAATGTCTGGGAAGAGACTGGGTCAAAGGGAGCACGAAATGAGACGAAAAAAGCGTCACAATCGTTTTGCCGAAGGTTTAGCGTGCGCATCAGGAAATGTTTTGTCAACGAGAAGATGCAGAGCTGGGGGTTGTGCGGAAAAGGCTGGAAGGAGAGAAGAGGTTGAGATCTTCCAATTCCGGAGGTCTTCAACCTAGCTGGAATTTTGATGATTAGAGATTCTGCCACAATTACGTTAGAGAGACGAATAGCCGCCAGCGTCTGCATTCTCTGAGCTGTTGTAAGAGCAAGGAGGGTGACTAGCTTTTTAGCCACGAGTTCCAGCGAAAGATTCTCATGGGGGTATCGGGTAGCTAAATGCGCGATGACTGGAGAAGCGTCCCAGATAAAATCGTAACGCGAACGTTGAGGTTTGAGAATCGAAACACCACGACAAAATCGCTTCACCAGAGGATGGGAGCCCACCTCATCCGATGAAATAAGCGAAATTGCTGATCGATAAGAATTGAGAGTAGTATATGATCCCACAGATAAGAGAACTTCCGCTAGGAATTCGAGTACGCGCGAGACTGGTGGAGAGAAACAGTTGGTGCGATTCTGTGCGCAGAAGTACCACCATAGTCTGAGAGGTTTGGCATATTGAGCGATTGTGGCGTTCGACAGAGAGGCCAAAGTTGCATCCAATGCCGAAGGCGGCGTCCCCTTGCTCAAGAAGGCCTGGCGGATAATTTCGCGGCTACCAGGGAAATTTTGTTCCAGGCCGGATGAACATCCCTAAAGGGTGAAGATAACATTTTAATGTTTGGTTTAAAAACAATCGGACTATCAATAATCATACGATTAAAGAGAGGAAACCATGGCTGGGCAGGCCACCAGGGAACAACTACCACCCCCTCTGCCTTATCTGTGATAATTTTTCGTAACACCCTTAGAATTAAAATAAACGGCGGGAAAGCATAAAATCGTAAGTTACGCCAGTCTAAGGAGAAAGCATCGACCGCGTAGGCTAGTGGATCCGGAATCCAAGAAACGAAGCATGGGCATTTCGAGTTGATAGACGAAGCAAACAGGTCAATATCAAAGTGACCAAAATGGGATTCGATCCTACGAAAGTAGCTTCCTTCTATGGTCCATTCAGTTTCTTCAGAAACGGTGCGAGACTCAGCGTCTGCTTCAAGGTTTTGAGCGGATGGGATGTAGGCGGCATAAATAAAGATGTTCCGATCTGCACACCAATCCCAAATTTTTCGCGCCAAATCTGATAGATGAGGGAATCTAATGGAGCCCATGCGATTAATATAAGATAAGGCTGTAGCATTATCAACCCTCAAGAGGATCTCACAATCTTTTAGATTCGATGCGAAACACCTCAAGGCATGGAAAACCGCCAGGAGTTCCAGGTAATTAATATGATTTTGCTTGTCCTCCGATGACCAAAACCCATGCGTTCTAATATTGTCGCAGACGGCTCCCCAGCCTGTCAAAGAGGCGTCGGTAAAGATTTCCAGCGTGAAAAGACCTGACCTAATACAATTTCGCTGACCTGAGTCCGCAAATATAGCTTTCCACCATAAGATATCCTTCCTGATGGAATCTGGGAGCTTCATACTGGCTTCAAAATTTTCTTCCGCTGCCCCGAGAGCCAAATACTTCTCTCTCTCCAAAGATTTAGTGTGCAGAAGACCATACTGCACAGCTGGGCAAACAGCTATCAGTGAGCCGATGTAGCTTGCGAGAAATCGAATGGTGCACTTACGCAGTGACAACAGCGAGGTTGTTTTTTCGAAAAGGATCCTCCTCTTCTCGGCTGGAATTGATATCGCGAATTCTCTCGAATCGAAGATGAGGCCCAGAAATCGACAGGATTTCGAAGGTACAAGAATGCTTTTGTTCTTGTTGATGATAAATCCCAAGGAGTGGAGAAGATCGATCGTCGCCCTGACATTTTTCCGACAATCCTGAAACGAAGGTGCAATAAGCAAAAAATCATCTAAATAGGCAACCGAGAGGAAACCTCTCTCTCTAAGAGAAGAGAGGACCGGCTTGAGAATTTTGGTAAAAATGTAAGGGGCTGATGCGAGCCCAAACGGAAGAGCAGTAAATTGATAAATTTGGTCTTGAAAGCGAAAGCGGAGATACTTTCTGTGTTCCTGGTGTATCGGAACGAGAAGATAGGCGTCCTCTAAATCGACGGACGCCAGGAAGTCTCCCGGCGAAAACAGACGAACTACTGTTTTCCAATCCTCCATCTTGAAGTGAGGAGCGTGAATATAGTTATTAAAGCGCTTCAAATTGAGAATAAATCTCCAACCCTCCGAAGATTTACGGATAACGAAAAATGAGGATAGAAATTGATCCGTACAGCTTGCTGCCCGCTCGATTGCACCTATATTTAAAAGTCTGACGACCTCCTGAGCACAGATTTGCTCCTCCCTGTGCGATAAGCGGGGAGAAGGTTCTATTACCTGAGGGGGTGGATAGTGTACAAAAGGGAGCCTGTAACCAGCGATGGCTTGTAAGACTCTTGTGTCTGAAGTAATGCGTCTCCATTCAGAAGAGAACAAGGAGAGTCTGCCGGCGATTCTTACCTCGCCGATTACCTCCTCCTCGAGTGAGATCTCGAGCGGTGAGACGCTCTGCGACTGCTGGTTGGTGCCCCTGCCCGTCTCGATGTCGCCGGCCTGAAGGACCGAGCAGGGGCCTGGTAATTTCCCGATCTGGACGGACCCGGCTGTGTCGCCAATTTTATCGGCTGCTGAATTCTCTTTGGAATTAACGGTGCAGCCTTAACAATATCTCGGGAGGATTTTAGCATGGCTGAAGCTTTCTTTATCTCCTCACCGAAGGAAGCGCCAAACAGAAATTCGTCTGGTGAAATAGCATCCGCAGTATTCTTGGCCGTCAAATTGAGAGCCGGGGTGATCTGGGCTCTTCTGGAAGTAGAAAGGCGATGAAAGAGATCCGCTAAAATTTTAGCGCCATCACTCATCTTGGCAACAGCCGAACGAGCCACTAAGCTCAGCGAGGGTTGCACAAGCGGACCAAGGAGGTCAGAGAGAGCTTCGCCTAAAGCACATAGGGCGATGCCCAACTGGTCTTGGTTGCGAGCAAAATATTCGTCTCTTTTGACAATAGAGTTGCTCTTCAAACCTGCGATGCATTCAGGGTTCAATCGAGGGGCTCGAAGAAAGGATGTTGCTTCTGACGGAGCGTATTTTCTGGTTAACGCCTCTCTTTCCTCATTAGGGAGGCCCTTGCGGACCAAATCCTGCCATCTCTTGGTAACTAGATCGTTCCAGGAAGGAATTTCCTTTTCCTGAAGGTCCGAACCAAACAACTCCTGGGTCAGGAGGTCTACAACCTCCTCCGAAGCAATCTTCGACGCTGAGCAGTCCTCAGCCCCGTCAATATCGCTAGGAGGGGACTGGATGTCCCTATCATCGACTGAAGGGATACTTACTACGACTGAAAAAGACAAGGATGAACGTAAGGTTGTATCCAATAAAGTGGTTGTGTCGGTCATGCCGCCTGTATTTCTCGAATACAGATCCTGCAATCACATACACACCAGAAGATGGGCCCGCTCGGTCGTCGATTTCAGAAAGTGGGTGATCGTAAACGACCTCCGGAGACAGGTCTTCTGACTCTGTCCGGATACGTGACCCTTGATTCCCCGGATGTGTCATCGACGGGGGAATAGGCACAGAAGAAGAGGGGCTTGCACGTGGCCTAACCTCACTCTGTGTCAGTATCTCAAAAATCTCTGCCACCTTTTCCTCGAGCTCTGCGAGACGATCTCTGGAGTGCGATCTCTTCCTTTTCTTTGACTTCGTCATGATGAGGTTTAGAGACACTGAAAGTAACAATAAGTCACACCGAAACAACAAAGCACGTGTTGAGGAATCGCACGAACAGGAAACAATGAGGCACAGCGCCGTGCCGCGCGCCGCGCCGCGCGCCGTGGCGGCGAGCGGAGACGCGCGGTTTTTAAATTTTGGCGTGTTAAATTAGCCTGTTGAGGATAGCGCGGCCGGGGCCACTACAGATTATATCCATCCGGACGAGACTTGGCATAAT
>JAXRKO010001277.1:0-19235 GCA_037039905.1 Formica aserva
GATCGCTATGTACGCAAGTTTCCTTCGTTCGGAACGACTTAGTTACGTGCCTGTAAGCGAGATTTGCCGAAAATTTTCATAACACATCAAGGAAATTGAGGAACAACGCTTCTCGGCACACAGAGCTAAGATCGCTATGTACGCAAGTTTCCTTCGTTCGGAACGACTTAGTTACGTGCCTGTAAGTGAGATTTGCCGAAAATTTTCATAACACATCAAGGAAATTGAGGAACAACGCTTCTCGGCACACAGAGCTAAGATCGCTATGTACGCAAGTTTCCTTCGTTCGGAACGACTTAGTTACGTGCCTGTAAGTGAGATATACCGAAAGTTTTCATAACACATCAAGGAAATTGAGGAACAACGCTTCTCGGCACACAGAGCTAAGATCGCTATGTACGCAAGTTTCCTTCGTTCGGAACGACTTAGTTACGTGCCTGTAAGTGAGATTTGCCGAAAATTTTCATAACACATCAAGGAAATTGAGGAACAACGCTTCTCGGCACACAGAGCTAAGATCGCTATGTACGCAAGTTTCCTTCGTTCGGAACGACTTAGTTACGTGCCTGTAAGTGAGATTTGCCGAAAATTTTCATAACACATCAAGGAAATTGAGGAACAACGCTTCTCGGCACACAGAGCTAAGATCGCTATGTACGCAAGTTTCCTTCGTTCGGAACGACTTAGTTACGTGCCTGTAAGTGAGATTTGCCGAAAATTTTCATAACACATCAAGGAAATTGAGGAACAACGCTTCTCGGCTCACAGAGCTAAGATCGCTATGTACGCAAGTTTCCTTCGTTCGGAACGACTTAGTTACGTGCCTGTAAGTGAGATTTGCCGAAAATTTTCATAACACATCAAGGAAATTGAGGAACAACGCTTCTCGGCACACAGAGCTAAGATCGCTATGTACGCAAGTTTCCTTCGTTCGGAACGACTTAGTTACGTGCCTGTAAGTGAGATTTGCCGAAAATTTTCATAACACATCAAGGAAATTGAGGAACAACGCTTCTCGGCACACAGAGCTAAGATCGCTATGTACGCAAGTTTCCTTCGTTCGGAACGACTTAGTTACGTGCCTGTAAGTGAGATTTGCCGAAAATTTTCATAACACATCAAGGAAATTGAGGAACAACGCTTCTCGGCACACAGAGCTAAGATCGCTATGTACGCAAGTTTCCTTCGTTCGGAACGACTTAGTTACGTGCCTGTAAGCGAGATTTGCCGAAAATTTTCATAACACATCAAGGAAATTGAGGAACAACGCTTCTCGGCACACAGAGCTAAGATCGCTATGTACGCAAGTTTCCTTCGTTCGGAACGACTTAGTTACGTGCCTGTAAGTGAGATTTGCCGAAAATTTTCATAACACATCAAGGAAATTGAGGAACAACGCTTCTCGGCTCACAGAGCTAAGATCGCTATGTACGCAAGTTTCCTTCGTTCGGAACGACTTAGTTACGTGCCTGTAAGTGAGATTTGCCGAAAATTTTCATAACACATCAAGGAAATTGAGGAACAACGCTTCTCGGCACACAGAGCTAAGATCGCTATGTACGCAAGTTTCCTTCGTTCGGAACGACTTAGTTACGTGCCTGTAAGTGAGATTTGCCGAAAATTTTCATAACACATCAAGGAAATTGAGGAACAACGCTTCTCGGCACACAGAGCTAAGATCGCTATGTACGCAAGTTTCCTTCGTTCGGAACGACTTAGTTACGTGCCTGTAAGCGAGATTTGCCGAAAATTTTCATAACACATCAAGGAAATTGAGGAACAACGCTTCTCGGCACACAGAGCTAAGATCGCTATGTACGCAAGTTTCCTTCGTTCGGAACGACTTAGTTACGTGCCTGTAAGTGAGATTTGCCGAAAATTTTCATAACACATCAAGGAAATTGAGGAACAACGCTTCTCGGCACACAGAGCTAAGATCGCTATGTACGCAAGTTTCCTTCGTTCGGAACGACTTAGTTACGTGCCTGTAAGTGAGATTTGCCGAAAATTTTCATAACACATCAAGGAAATTGAGGAACAACGCTTCTCGGCACACAGAGCTAAGATCGCTATGTACGCAAGTTTCCTTCGTTCGGAACGACTTAGTTACGTGCCTGTAAGTGAGATTTGCCGAAAATTTTCATAACACATCAAGGAAATTGAGGAACAACGCTTCTCGGCACACAGAGCTAAGATCGCTATGTACGCAAGTTTCCTTCGTTCGGAACGACTTAGTTACGTGCCTGTAAGTGAGATTTGCCGAAAATTTTCATAACACATCAAGGAAATTGAGGAACAACGCTTCTCGGCACACAGAGCTAAGATCGCTATGTACGCAAGTTTCCTTCGTTCGGAACGACTTAGTTACGTGCCTGTAAGCGAGATTTGCCGAAAATTTTCATAACACATCAAGGAAATTGAGGAACAACGCTTCTCGGCACACAGAGCTAAGATCGCTATGTACGCAAGTTTCCTTCGTTCGGAACGACTTAGTTACGTGCCTGTAAGTGAGATTTGCCGAAAATTTTCATAACACATCAAGGAAATTGAGGAACAACGCTTCTCGGCACACAGAGCTAAGATCGCTATGTACGCAAGTTTCCTTCGTTCGGAACGACTTAGTTACGTGCCTGTAAGTGAGATATGCCGAAAATTTTCATAACACATCAAGGAAATTGAGGAACAACGCTTCTCGGCACACAGAGCTAAGATCGCTATGTACGCAAGTTTCCTTCGTTCGGAACGACTTAGTTACGTGCCTGTAAGTGAGATTTGCCGAAAATTTTCATAACACATCAAGGAAATTGAGGAACAACGCTTCTCGGCTCACAGAGCTAAGATCGCTATGTACGCAAGTTTCCTTCGTTCGGAACGACTTAGTTACGTGCCTGTAAGCGAGATTTGCCGAAAATTTTCATAACACATCAAGGAAATTGAGGAACAACGCTTCTCGGCACACAGAGCTAAGATCGCTATGTACGCAAGTTTCCTTCGTTCGGAACGACTTAGTTACGTACCTGTAAGTGAGATTTGCCGAAAATTTTCATAACACATCAAGGAAATTGAGGAACAACGCTTCTCGGCACACAGAGCTAAGATCGCTATGTACGCAAGTTTCCTTCGTTCGGAACGACTTAGTTACGTGCCTGTAAGTGAGATTTGCCGAAAATTTTCATAACACATCAAGGAAATTGAGGAACAACGCTTCTCGGCACACAGAGCTAAGATCGCTATGTACGCAAGTTTCCTTCGTTCGGAACGACTTAGTTACGTGCCTGTAAGTGAGATTTGCCGAAAATTTTCATAACACATCAAGGAAATTGAGGAACAACGCTTCTCGGCACACAGAGCTAAGATCGCTATGTACGCAAGTTTCCTTCGTTCGGAACGACTTAGTTACGTGCCTGTAAGTGAGATTTGCCGAAAATTTTCATAACACATCAAGGAAATTGAGGAACAACGCTTCTCGGCACACAGAGCTAAGATCGCTATGTACGCAAGTTTCCTTCGTTCGGAACGACTTAGTTACGTGCCTGTAAGTGAGATTTGCCGAAAATTTTCATAACACATCAAGGAAATTGAGGAACAACGCTTCTCGGCACACAGAGCTAAGATCGCTATGTACGCAAGTTTCCTTCGTTCGGAACGACTTAGTTACGTGCCTGTAAGTGAGATTTGCCGAAAATTTTCATAACACATCAAGGAAATTGAGGAACAACGCTTCTCGGCACACAGAGCTAAGATCGCTATGTACGCAAGTTTCCTTCGTTCGGAACGACTTAGTTACGTGCCTGTAAGTGAGATTTGCCGAAAATTTTCATAACACATCAAGGAAATTGAGGAACAACGCTTCTCGGCACACAGAGCTAAGATCGCTATGTACGCAAGTTTCCTTCGTTCGGAACGACTTAGTTACGTGCCTGTAAGTGAGATTTGCCGAAAATTTTCATAACACATCAAGGAAATTGAGGAACAACGCTTCTCGGCACACAGAGCTAAGATCGCTATGTACGCAAGTTTCCTTCGTTCGGAACGACTTAGTTACGTGCCTGTAAGTGAGATTTGCCGAAAATTTTCATAACACATCAAGGAAATTGAGGAACAACGCTTCTCGGCACACAGAGCTAAGATCGCTATGTACGCAAGTTTCCTTCGTTCGGAACGACTTAGTTACGTGCCTGTAAGTGAGATTTGCCGAAAATTTTCATAACACATCAAGGAAATTGAGGAACAACGCTTCTCGGCACACAGAGCTAAGATCGCTATGTACGCAAGTTTCCTTCGTTCGGAACGACTTAGTTACGTGCCTGTAAGTGAGATTTGCCGAAAATTTTCATAACACATCAAGGAAATTGAGGAACAACGCTTCTCGGCACACAGAGCTAAGATCGCTATGTACGCAAGTTTCCTTCGTTCGGAACGACTTAGTTACGTGCCTGTAAGCGAGATTTGCCGAAAATTTTCATAACACATCAAGGAAATTGAGGAACAACGCTTCTCGGCACACAGAGCTAAGATCGCTATGTACGCAAGTTTCCTTCGTTCGGAACGACTTAGTTACGTACCTGTAAGTGAGATATACCGAAAGTTTTCATAACACATCAAGGAAATTGAGGAACAACGCTTCTCGGCACACAGAGCTAAGATCGCTATGTACGCAAGTTTCCTTCGTTCGGAACGACTTAGTTACGTGCCTGTAAGCGAGATTTGCCGAAAATTTTCATAACACATCAAGGAAATTGAGGAACAACGCTTCTCGGCACACAGAGCTAAGATCGCTATGTACGCAAGTTTCCTTCGTTCGGAACGACTTAGTTACGTGCCTGTAAGTGAGATTTGCCGAAAATTTTCATAACACATCAAGGAAATTGAGGAACAACGCTTCTCGGCACACAGAGCTAAGATCGCTATGTACGCAAGTTTCCTTCGTTCGGAACGACTTAGTTACGTACCTGTAAGTGAGATTTGCCGAAAATTTTCATAACACATCAAGGAAATTGAGGAACAACGCTTCTCGGCTCACAGAGCTAAGATCGCTATGTACGCAAGTTTCCTTCGTTCGGAACGACTTAGTTACGTGCCTGTAAGCGAGATTTGCCGAAAATTTTCATAACACATCAAGGAAATTGAGGAACAACGCTTCTCGGCACACAGAGCTAAGATCGCTATGTACGCAAGTTTCCTTCGTTCGGAACGACTTAGTTACGTGCCTGTAAGTGAGATTTGCCGAAAATTTTCATAACACATCAAGGAAATTGAGGAACAACGCTTCTCGGCACACAGAGCTAAGATCGCTATGTACGCAAGTTTCCTTCGTTCGGAACGACTTAGTTACGTGCCTGTAAGTGAGATTTGCCGAAAATTTTCATAACACATCAAGGAAATTGAGGAACAACGCTTCTCGGCACACAGAGCTAAGATCGCTATGTACGCAAGTTTCCTTCGTTCGGAACGACTTAGTTACGTGCCTGTAAGTGAGATTTGCCGAAAATTTTCATAACACATCAAGGAAATTGAGGAACAACGCTTCTCGGCACACAGAGCTAAGATCGCTATGTACGCAAGTTTCCTTCGTTCGGAACGACTTAGTTACGTGCCTGTAAGTGAGATTTGCCGAAAATTTTCATAACACATCAAGGAAATTGAGGAACAACGCTTCTCGGCTCACAGAGCTAAGATCGCTATGTACGCAAGTTTCCTTCGTTCGGAACGACTTAGTTACGTGCCTGTAAGTGAGATTTGCCGAAAATTTTCATAACACATCAAGGAAATTGAGGAACAACGCTTCTCGGCACACAGAGCTAAGATCGCTATGTACGCAAGTTTCCTTCGTTCGGAACGACTTAGTTACGTGCCTGTAAGTGAGATTTGCCGAAAATTTTCATAACACATCAAGGAAATTGAGGAACAACGCTTCTCGGCACACAGAGCTAAGATCGCTATGTACGCAAGTTTCCTTCGTTCGGAACGACTTAGTTACGTGCCTGTAAGTGAGATTTGCCGAAAATTTTCATAACACATCAAGGAAATTGAGGAACAACGCTTCTCGGCACACAGAGCTAAGATCGCTATGTACGCAAGTTTCCTTCGTTCGGAACGACTTAGTTACGTGCCTGTAAGTGAGATTTGCCGAAAATTTTCATAACACATCAAGGAAATTGAGGAACAACGCTTCTCGGCACACAGAGCTAAGATCGCTATGTACGCAAGTTTCCTTCGTTCGGAACGACTTAGTTACGTGCCTGTAAGTGAGATTTGCCGAAAATTTTCATAACACATCAAGGAAATTGAGGAACAACGCTTCTCGGCACACAGAGCTAAGATCGCTATGTACGCAAGTTTCCTTCGTTCGGAACGACTTAGTTACGTGCCTGTAAGTGAGATTTGCCGAAAGTTTTCATAACACATCAAGGAAATTGAGGAACAACGCTTCTCGGCACACAGAGCTAAGATCGCTATGTACGCAAGTTTCCTTCGTTCGGAACGACTTAGTTACGTGCCTGTAAGTGAGATTTGCCGAAAATTTTCATAACACATCAAGGAAATTGAGGAACAACGCTTCTCGGCACACAGAGCTAAGATCGCTATGTACGCAAGTTTCCTTCGTTCGGAACGACTTAGTTACGTGCCTGTAAGTGAGATTTGCCGAAAATTTTCATAACACATCAAGGAAATTGAGGAACAACGCTTCTCGGCTCACAGAGCTAAGATCGCTATGTACGCAAGTTTCCTTCGTTCGGAACGACTTAGTTACGTGCCTGTAAGTGAGATTTGCCGAAAATTTTCATAACACATCAAGGAAATTGAGGAACAACGCTTCTCGGCACACAGAGCTAAGATCGCTATGTACGCAAGTTTCCTTCGTTCGGAACGACTTAGTTACGTGCCTGTAAGTGAGATTTGCCGAAAATTTTCATAATAACACATCAAGGAAATTGAGGAACAACGCTTCTCGGCACACAGAGCTAAGATCGCTATGTACGCAAGTTTCCTTCGTTCGGAACGACTTAGTTACGTGCCTGTAAGTGAGATTTGCCGAAAATTTTCATAACACATCAAGGAAATTGAGGAACAACGCTTCTCGGCACACAGAGCTAAGATCGCTATGTACGCAAGTTTCCTTCGTTCGGAACGACTTAGTTACGTGCCTGTAAGTGAGATTTGCCGAAAATTTTCATAACACATCAAGGAAATTGAGGAACAACGCTTCTCGGCACACAGAGCTAAGATCGCTATGTACGCAAGTTTCCTTCGTTCGGAACGACTTAGTTACGTGCCTGTAAGTGAGATTTGCCGAAAATTTTCATAACACATCAAGGAAATTGAGGAACAACGCTTCTCGGCACACAGAGCTAAGATCGCTATGTACGCAAGTTTCCTTCGTTCGGAACGACTTAGTTACGTGCCTGTAAGTGAGATTTGCCGAAAATTTTCATAACACATCAAGGAAATTGAGGAACAACGCTTCTCGGCACACAGAGCTAAGATCGCTATGTACGCAAGTTTCCTTCGTTCGGAACGACTTAGTTACGTGCCTGTAAGTGAGATTTGCCGAAAATTTTCATAACACATCAAGGAAATTGAGGAACAACGCTTCTCGGCACACAGAGCTAAGATCGCTATGTACGCAAGTTTCCTTCGTTCGGAACGACTTAGTTACGTGCCTGTAAGTGAGATTTGCCGAAAGTTTTCATAACACATCAAGGAAATTGAGGAACAACGCTTCTCGGCACACAGAGCTAAGATCGCTATGTACGCAAGTTTCCTTCGTTCGGAACGACTTAGTTACGTGCCTGTAAGCGAGATTTGCCGAAAATTTTCATAACACATCAAGGAAATTGAGGAACAACGCTTCTCGGCACACAGAGCTAAGATCGCTATGTACGCAAGTTTCCTTCGTTCGGAACGACTTAGTTACGTGCCTGTAAGTGAGATTTGCCGAAAATTTTCATAACACATCAAGGAAATTGAGGAACAACGCTTCTCGGCACACAGAGCTAAGATCGCTATGTACGCAAGTTTCCTTCGTTCGGAACGACTTAGTTACGTGCCTGTAAGTGAGATTTGCCGAAAATTTTCATAACACATCAAGGAAATTGAGGAACAACGCTTCTCGGCACACAGAGCTAAGATCGCTATGTACGCAAGTTTCCTTCGTTCGGAACGACTTAGTTACGTGCCTGTAAGTGAGATTTGCCGAAAATTTTCATAACACATCAAGGAAATTGAGGAACAACGCTTCTCGGCACACAGAGCTAAGATCGCTATGTACGCAAGTTTCCTTCGTTCGGAACGACTTAGTTACGTGCCTGTAAGTGAGATTTGCCGAAAATTTTCATAACACATCAAGGAAATTGAGGAACAACGCTTCTCGGCACACAGAGCTAAGATCGCTATGTACGCAAGTTTCCTTCGTTCGGAACGACTTAGTTACGTGCCTGTAAGTGAGATTTGCCGAAAATTTTCATAACACATCAAGGAAATTGAGGAACAACGCTTCTCGGCACACAGAGCTAAGATCGCTATGTACGCAAGTTTCCTTCGTTCGGAACGACTTAGTTACGTGCCTGTAAGTGAGATTTGCCGAAAATTTTCATAACACATCAAGGAAATTGAGGAACAACGCTTCTCGGCACACAGAGCTAAGATCGCTATGTACGCAAGTTTCCTTCGTTCGGAACGACTTAGTTACGTGCCTGTAAGTGAGATTTGCCGAAAATTTTCATAACACATCAAGGAAATTGAGGAACAACGCTTCTCGGCACACAGAGCTAAGATCGCTATGTACGCAAGTTTCCTTCGTTCGGAACGACTTAGTTACGTGCCTGTAAGTGAGATTTGCCGAAAATTTTCATAACACATCAAGGAAATTGAGGAACAACGCTTCTCGGCACACAGAGCTAAGATCGCTATGTACGCAAGTTTCCTTCGTTCGGAACGACTTAGTTACGTGCCTGTAAGTGAGATTTGCCGAAAATTTTCATAACACATCAAGGAAATTGAGGAACAACGCTTCTCGGCACACAGAGCTAAGATCGCTATGTACGCAAGTTTCCTTCGTTCGGAACGACTTAGTTACGTGCCTGTAAGTGAGATTTGCCGAAAATTTTCATAACACATCAAGGAAATTGAGGAACAACGCTTCTCGGCACACAGAGCTAAGATCGCTATGTACGCAAGTTTCCTTCGTTCGGAACGACTTAGTTACGTGCCTGTAAGTGAGATTTGCCGAAAATTTTCATAACACATCAAGGAAATTGAGGAACAACGCTTCTCGGCACACAGAGCTAAGATCGCTATGTACGCAAGTTTCCTTCGTTCGGAACGACTTAGTTACGTGCCTGTAAGTGAGATTTGCCGAAAATTTTCATAACACATCAAGGAAATTGAGGAACAACGCTTCTCGGCACACAGAGCTAAGATCGCTATGTACGCAAGTTTCCTTCGTTCGGAACGACTTAGTTACGTGCCTGTAAGTGAGATTTGCCGAAAATTTTCATAACACATCAAGGAAATTGAGGAACAACGCTTCTCGGCACACAGAGCTAAGATCGCTATGTACGCAAGTTTCCTTCGTTCGGAACGACTTAGTTACGTGCCTGTAAGTGAGATTTGCCGAAAATTTTCATAACACATCAAGGAAATTGAGGAACAACGCTTCTCGGCACACAGAGCTAAGATCGCTATGTACGCAAGTTTCCTTCGTTCGGAACGACTTAGTTACGTGCCTGTAAGCGAGATTTGCCGAAAATTTTCATAACACATCAAGGAAATTGAGGAACAACGCTTCTCGGCACACAGAGCTAAGATCGCTATGTACGCAAGTTTCCTTCGTTCGGAACGACTTAGTTACGTGCCTGTAAGTGAGATTTGCCGAAAATTTTCATAACACATCAAGGAAATTGAGGAACAACGCTTCTCGGCACACAGAGCTAAGATCGCTATGTACGCAAGTTTCCTTCGTTCGGAACGACTTAGTTACGTGCCTGTAAGCGAGATTTGCCGAAAATTTTCATAACACATCAAGGAAATTGAGGAACAACGCTTCTCGGCACACAGAGCTAAGATCGCTATGTACGCAAGTTTCCTTCGTTCGGAACGACTTAGTTACGTGCCTGTAAGTGAGATTTGCCGAAAATTTTCATAACACATCAAGGAAATTGAGGAACAACGCTTCTCGGCACACAGAGCTAAGATCGCTATGTACGCAAGTTTCCTTCGTTCGGAACGACTTAGTTACGTGCCTGTAAGCGAGATTTGCCGAAAATTTTCATAACACATCAAGGAAATTGAGGAACAACGCTTCTCGGCACACAGAGCTAAGATCGCTATGTACGCAAGTTTCCTTCGTTCGGAACGACTTAGTTACGTGCCTGTAAGTGAGATTTGCCGAAAATTTTCATAACACATCAAGGAAATTGAGGAACAACGCTTCTCGGCACACAGAGCTAAGATCGCTATGTACGCAAGTTTCCTTCGTTCGGAACGACTTAGTTACGTGCCTGTAAGTGAGATTTGCCGAAAATTTTCATAACACATCAAGGAAATTGAGGAACAACGCTTCTCGGCACACAGAGCTAAGATCGCTATGTACGCAAGTTTCCTTCGTTCGGAACGACTTAGTTACGTGCCTGTAAGTGAGATTTGCCGAAAATTTTCATAACACATCAAGGAAATTGAGGAACAACGCTTCTCGGCACACAGAGCTAAGATCGCTATGTACGCAAGTTTCCTTCGTTCGGAACGACTTAGTTACGTGCCTGTAAGCGAGATTTGCCGAAAATTTTCATAACACATCAAGGAAATTGAGGAACAACGCTTCTCGGCACACAGAGCTAAGATCGCTATGTACGCAAGTTTCCTTCGTTCGGAACGACTTAGTTACGTGCCTGTAAGTGAGATTTGCCGAAAATTTTCATAACACATCAAGGAAATTGAGGAACAACGCTTCTCGGCACACAGAGCTAAGATCGCTATGTACGCAAGTTTCCTTCGTTCGGAACGACTTAGTTACGTGCCTGTAAGTGAGATTTGCCGAAAATTTTCATAACACATCAAGGAAATTGAGGAACAACGCTTCTCGGCACACAGAGCTAAGATCGCTATGTACGCAAGTTTCCTTCGTTCGGAACGACTTAGTTACGTGCCTGTAAGCGAGATTTGCCGAAAATTTTCATAACACATCAAGGAAATTGAGGAACAACGCTTCTCGGCACACAGAGCTAAGATCGCTATGTACGCAAGTTTCCTTCGTTCGGAACGACTTAGTTACGTACCTGTAAGTGAGATTTGCCGAAAGTTTTCATAACACATCAAGGAAATTGAGGAACAACGCTTCTCGGCACACAGAGCTAAGATCGCTATGTACGCAAGTTTCCTTCGTTCGGAACGACTTAGTTACGTGCCTGTAAGCGAGATTTGCCGAAAATTTTCATAACACATCAAGGAAATTGAGGAACAACGCTTCTCGGCACACAGAGCTAAGATCGCTATGTACGCAAGTTTCCTTCGTTCGGAACGACTTAGTTACGTGCCTGTAAGCGAGATTTGCCGAAAATTTTCATAACACATCAAGGAAATTGAGGAACAACGCTTCTCGGCACACAGAGCTAAGATCGCTATGTACGCAAGTTTCCTTCGTTCGGAACGACTTAGTTACGTGCCTGTAAGCGAGATTTGCCGAAAATTTTCATAACACATCAAGGAAATTGAGGAACAACGCTTCTCGGCACACAGAGCTAAGATCGCTATGTACGCAAGTTTCCTTCGTTCGGAACGACTTAGTTACGTGCCTGTAAGCGAGATTTGCCGAAAATTTTCATAACACATCAAGGAAATTGAGGAACAACGCTTCTCGGCACACAGAGCTAAGATCGCTATGTACGCAAGTTTCCTTCGTTCGGAACGACTTAGTTACGTGCCTGTAAGCGAGATTTGCCGAAAATTTTCATAACACATCAAGGAAATTGAGGAACAACGCTTCTCGGCACACAGAGCTAAGATCGCTATGTACGCAAGTTTCCTTCGTTCGGAACGACTTAGTTACGTACCTGTAAGTGAGATTTGCCGAAAGTTTTCATAACACATCAAGGAAATTGAGGAACAACGCTTCTCGGCACACAGAGCTAAGATCGCTATGTACGCAAGTTTCCTTCGTTCGGAACGACTTAGTTACGTGCCTGTAAGTGAGATTTGCCGAAAATTTTCATAACACATCAAGGAAATTGAGGAACAACGCTTCTCGGCACACAGAGCTAAGATCGCTATGTACGCAAGTTTCCTTCGTTCGGAACGACTTAGTTACGTGCCTGTAAGTGAGATTTGCCGAAAATTTTCATAACACATCAAGGAAATTGAGGAACAACGCTTCTCGGCACACAGAGCTAAGATCGCTATGTACGCAAGTTTCCTTCGTTCGGAACGACTTAGTTACGTGCCTGTAAGCGAGATTTGCCGAAAATTTTCATAACACATCAAGGAAATTGAGGAACAACGCTTCTCGGCACACAGAGCTAAGATCGCTATGTACGCAAGTTTCCTTCGTTCGGAACGACTTAGTTACGTACCTGTAAGTGAGATATGCCGAAAGTTTTCATAACACATCAAGGAAATTGAGGAACAACGCTTCTCGGCTCACAGAGCTAAGATCGCTATGTACGCAAGTTTCCTTCGTTCGGAACGACTTAGTTACGTGCCTGTAAGCGAGATTTGCCGAAAATTTTCATAACACATCAAGGAAATTGAGGAACAACGCTTCTCGGCACACAGAGCTAAGATCGCTATGTACGCAAGTTTCCTTCGTTCGGAACGACTTAGTTACGTGCCTGTAAGTGAGATTTGCCGAAAATTTTCATAACACATCAAGGAAATTGAGGAACAACGCTTCTCGGCACACAGAGCTAAGATCGCTATGTACGCAAGTTTCCTTCGTTCGGAACGACTTAGTTACGTGCCTGTAAGTGAGATTTGCCGAAAATTTTCATAACACATCAAGGAAATTGAGGAACAACGCTTCTCGGCACACAGAGCTAAGATCGCTATGTACGCAAGTTTCCTTCGTTCGGAACGACTTAGTTACGTGCCTGTAAGTGAGATTTGCCGAAAATTTTCATAACACATCAAGGAAATTGAGGAACAACGCTTCTCGGCACACAGAGCTAAGATCGCTATGTACGCAAGTTTCCTTCGTTCGGAACGACTTAGTTACGTGCCTGTAAGTGAGATTTGCCGAAAATTTTCATAACACATCAAGGAAATTGAGGAACAACGCTTCTCGGCTCACAGAGCTAAGATCGCTATGTACGCAAGTTTCCTTCGTTCGGAACGACTTAGTTACGTGCCTGTAAGCGAGATTTGCCGAAAATTTTCATAACACATCAAGGAAATTGAGGAACAACGCTTCTCGGCACACAGAGCTAAGATCGCTATGTACGCAAGTTTCCTTCGTTCGGAACGACTTAGTTACGTGCCTGTAAGTGAGATTTGCCGAAAATTTTCATAACACATCAAGGAAATTGAGGAACAACGCTTCTCGGCACACAGAGCTAAGATCGCTATGTACGCAAGTTTCCTTCGTTCGGAACGACTTAGTTACGTGCCTGTAAGCGAGATTTGCCGAAAATTTTCATAACACATCAAGGAAATTGAGGAACAACGCTTCTCGGCACACAGAGCTAAGATCGCTATGTACGCAAGTTTCCTTCGTTCGGAACGACTTAGTTACGTGCCTGTAAGCGAGATTTGCCGAAAATTTTCATAACACATCAAGGAAATTGAGGAACAACGCTTCTCGGCACACAGAGCTAAGATCGCTATGTACGCAAGTTTCCTTCGTTCGGAACGACTTAGTTACGTGCCTGTAAGTGAGATTTGCCGAAAATTTTCATAACACATCAAGGAAATTGAGGAACAACGCTTCTCGGCACACAGAGCTAAGATCGCTATGTACGCAAGTTTCCTTCGTTCGGAACGACTTAGTTACGTGCCTGTAAGCGAGATTTGCCGAAAATTTTCATAACACATCAAGGAAATTGAGGAACAACGCTTCTCGGCACACAGAGCTAAGATCGCTATGTACGCAAGTTTCCTTCGTTCGGAACGACTTAGTTACGTGCCTGTAAGTGAGATATGCCGAAAATTTTCATAACACATCAAGGAAATTGAGGAACAACGCTTCTCGGCACACAGAGCTAAGATCGCTATGTACGCAAGTTTCCTTCGTTCGGAACGACTTAGTTACGTGCCTGTAAGCGAGATTTGCCGAAAATTTTCATAACACATCAAGGAAATTGAGGAACAACGCTTCTCGGCACACAGAGCTAAGATCGCTATGTACGCAAGTTTCCTTCGTTCGGAACGACTTAGTTACGTGCCTGTAAGTGAGATTTGCCGAAAATTTTCATAACACATCAAGGAAATTGAGGAACAACGCTTCTCGGCACACAGAGCTAAGATCGCTATGTACGCAAGTTTCCTTCGTTCGGAACGACTTAGTTACGTGCCTGTAAGTGAGATTTGCCGAAAATTTTCATAACACATCAAGGAAATTGAGGAACAACGCTTCTCGGCACACAGAGCTAAGATCGCTATGTACGCAAGTTTCCTTCGTTCGGAACGACTTAGTTACGTGCCTGTAAGCGAGATTTGCCGAAAATTTTCATAACACATCAAGGAAATTGAGGAACAACGCTTCTCGGCACACAGAGCTAAGATCGCTATGTACGCAAGTTTCCTTCGTTCGGAACGACTTAGTTACGTGCCTGTAAGTGAGATATACCGAAAGTTTTCATAACACATCAAGGAAATTGAGGAACAACGCTTCTCGGCACACAGAGCTAAGATCGCTATGTACGCAAGTTTCCTTCGTTCGGAACGACTTAGTTACGTGCCTGTAAGCGAGATTTGCCGAAAATTTTCATAACACATCAAGGAAATTGAGGAACAACGCTTCTCGGCACACAGAGCTAAGATCGCTATGTACGCAAGTTTCCTTCGTTCGGAACGACTTAGTTACGTGCCTGTAAGTGAGATTTGCCGAAAATTTTCATAACACATCAAGGAAATTGAGGAACAACGCTTCTCGGCACACAGAGCTAAGATCGCTATGTACGCAAGTTTCCTTCGTTCGGAACGACTTAGTTACGTGCCTGTAAGTGAGATTTGCCGAAAATTTTCATAACACATCAAGGAAATTGAGGAACAACGCTTCTCGGCACACAGAGCTAAGATCGCTATGTACGCAAGTTTCCTTCGTTCGGAACGACTTAGTTACGTGCCTGTAAGCGAGATTTGCCGAAAATTTTCATAACACATCAAGGAAATTGAGGAACAACGCTTCTCGGCACACAGAGCTAAGATCGCTATGTACGCAAGTTTCCTTCGTTCGGAACGACTTAGTTACGTGCCTGTAAGCGAGATTTGCCGAAAATTTTCATAACACATCAAGGAAATTGAGGAACAACGCTTCTCGGCACACAGAGCTAAGATCGCTATGTACGCAAGTTTCCTTCGTTCGGAACGACTTAGTTACGTGCCTGTAAGCGAGATTTGCCGAAAATTTTCATAACACATCAAGGAAATTGAGGAACAACGCTTCTCGGCACACAGAGCTAAGATCGCTATGTACGCAAGTTTCCTTCGTTCGGAACGACTTAGTTACGTGCCTGTAAGTGAGATTTGCCGAAAATTTTCATAACACATCAAGGAAATTGAGGAACAACGCTTCTCGGCACACAGAGCTAAGATCGCTATGTACGCAAGTTTCCTTCGTTCGGAACGACTTAGTTACGTGCCTGTAAGTGAGATTTGCCGAAAATTTTCATAACACATCAAGGAAATTGAGGAACAACGCTTCTCGGCACACAGAGCTAAGATCGCTATGTACGCAAGTTTCCTTCGTTCGGAACGACTTAGTTACGTGCCTGTAAGTGAGATTTGCCGAAAATTTTCATAACACATCAAGGAAATTGAGGAACAACGCTTCTCGGCACACAGAGCTAAGATCGCTATGTACGCAAGTTTCCTTCGTTCGGAACGACTTAGTTACGTGCCTGTAAGCGAGATTTGCCGAAAATTTTCATAACACATCAAGGAAATTGAGGAACAACGCTTCTCGGCACACAGAGCTAAGATCGCTATGTACGCAAGTTTCCTTCGTTCGGAACGACTTAGTTACGTGCCTGTAAGCGAGATTTGCCGAAAATTTTCATAACACATCAAGGAAATTGAGGAACAACGCTTCTCGGCACACAGAGCTAAGATCGCTATGTACGCAAGTTTCCTTCGTTCGGAACGACTTAGTTACGTGCCTGTAAGTGAGATTTGCCGAAAATTTTCATAACACATCAAGGAAATTGAGGAACAACGCTTCTCGGCACACAGAGCTAAGATCGCTATGTACGCAAGTTTCCTTCGTTCGGAACGACTTAGTTACGTGCCTGTAAGTGAGATTTGCCGAAAATTTTCATAACACATCAAGGAAATTGAGGAACAACGCTTCTCGGCACACAGAGCTAAGATCGCTATGTACGCAAGTTTCCTTCGTTCGGAACGACTTAGTTACGTGCCTGTAAGTGAGATTTGCCGAAAATTTTCATAACACATCAAGGAAATTGAGGAACAACGCTTCTCGGCACACAGAGCTAAGATCGCTATGTACGCAAGTTTCCTTCGTTCGGAACGACTTAGTTACGTGCCTGTAAGTGAGATTTGCCGAAAATTTTCATAACACATCAAGGAAATTGAGGAACAACGCTTCTCGGCACACAGAGCTAAGATCGCTATGTACGCAAGTTTCCTTCGTTCGGAACGACTTAGTTACGTGCCTGTAAGTGAGATTTGCCGAAAATTTTCATAACACATCAAGGAAATTGAGGAACAACGCTTCTCGGCACACAGAGCTAAGATCGCTATGTACGCAAGTTTCCTTCGTTCGGAACGACTTAGTTACGTGCCTGTAAGCGAGATTTGCCGAAAATTTTCATAACACATCAAGGAAATTGAGGAACAACGCTTCTCGGCACACAGAGCTAAGATCGCTATGTACGCAAGTTTCCTTCGTTCGGAACGACTTAGTTACGTGCCTGTAAGTGAGATTTGCCGAAAATTTTCATAACACATCAAGGAAATTGAGGAACAACGCTTCTCGGCACACAGAGCTAAGATCGCTATGTACGCAAGTTTCCTTCGTTCGGAACGACTTAGTTACGTGCCTGTAAGCGAGATTTGCCGAAAATTTTCATAACACATCAAGGAAATTGAGGAACAACGCTTCTCGGCACACAGAGCTAAGATCGCTATGTACGCAAGTTTCCTTCGTTCGGAACGACTTAGTTACGTGCCTGTAAGCGAGATTTGCCGAAAATTTTCATAACACATCAAGGAAATTGAGGAACAACGCTTCTCGGCACACAGAGCTAAGATCGCTATGTACGCAAGTTTCCTTCGTTCGGAACGACTTAGTTACGTGCCTGTAAGTGAGATTTGCCGAAAATTTTCATAACACATCAAGGAAATTGAGGAACAACGCTTCTCGGCACACAGAGCTAAGATCGCTATGTACGCAAGTTTCCTTCGTTCGGAACGACTTAGTTACGTGCCTGTAAGCGAGATTTGCCGAAAATTTTCATAACACATCAAGGAAATTGAGGAACAACGCTTCTCGGCACACAGAGCTAAGATCGCTATGTACGCAAGTTTCCTTCGTTCGGAACGACTTAGTTACGTGCCTGTAAGTGAGATTTGCCGAAAATTTTCATAACACATCAAGGAAATTGAGGAACAACGCTTCTCGGCACACAGAGCTAAGATCGCTATGTACGCAAGTTTCCTTCGTTCGGAACGACTTAGTTACGTGCCTGTAAGTGAGATATGCCGAAAATTTTCATAACACATCAAGGAAATTGAGGAACAACGCTTCTCGGCTCACAGAGCTAAGATCGCTATGTACGCAAGTTTCCTTCGTTCGGAACGACTTAGTTACGTGCCTGTAAGCGAGATTTGCCGAAAATTTTCATAACACATCAAGGAAATTGAGGAACAACGCTTCTCGGCACACAGAGCTAAGATCGCTATGTACGCAAGTTTCCTTCGTTCGGAACGACTTAGTTACGTGCCTGTAAGTGAGATTTGCCGAAAATTTTCATAACACATCAAGGAAATTGAGGAACAACGCTTCTCGGCACACAGAGCTAAGATCGCTATGTACGCAAGTTTCCTTCGTTCGGAACGACTTAGTTACGTGCCTGTAAGCGAGATTTGCCGAAAATTTTCATAACACATCAAGGAAATTGAGGAACAACGCTTCTCGGCACACAGAGCTAAGATCGCTATGTACGCAAGTTTCCTTCGTTCGGAACGACTTAGTTACGTGCCTGTAAGTGAGATTTGCCGAAAATTTTCATAACACATCAAGGAAATTGAGGAACAACGCTTCTCGGCACACAGAGCTAAGATCGCTATGTACGCAAGTTTCCTTCGTTCGGAACGACTTAGTTACGTGCCTGTAAGCGAGATTTGCCGAAAATTTTCATAACACATCAAGGAAATTGAGGAACAACGCTTCTCGGCACACAGAGCTAAGATCGCTATGTACGCAAGTTTCCTTCGTTCGGAACGACTTAGTTACGTGCCTGTAAGTGAGATTTGCCGAAAATTTTCATAACACATCAAGGAAATTGAGGAACAACGCTTCTCGGCACACAGAGCTAAGATCGCTATGTACGCAAGTTTCCTTCGTTCGGAACGACTTAGTTACGTGCCTGTAAGTGAGATTTGCCGAAAATTTTCATAACACATCAAGGAAATTGAGGAACAACGCTTCTCGGCACACAGAGCTAAGATCGCTATGTACGCAAGTTTCCTTCGTTCGGAACGACTTAGTTACGTGCCTGTAAGCGAGATTTGCCGAAAATTTTCATAACACATCAAGGAAATTGAGGAACAACGCTTCTCGGCACACAGAGCTAAGATCGCTATGTACGCAAGTTTCCTTCGTTCGGAACGACTTAGTTACGTGCCTGTAAGTGAGATTTGCCGAAAATTTTCATAACACATCAAGGAAATTGAGGAACAACGCTTCTCGGCACACAGAGCTAAGATCGCTATGTACGCAAGTTTCCTTCGTTCGGAACGACTTAGTTACGTGCCTGTAAGTGAGATTTGCCGAAAATTTTCATAACACATCAAGGAAATTGAGGAACAACGCTTCTCGGCACACAGAGCTAAGATCGCTATGT
>JAXRKO010001278.1:0-19214 GCA_037039905.1 Formica aserva
GAAAAGCTTATATCAATGGAAACTGTATTAGATAAAGAAAATCTAAACATGATTAAAGATGATTCTCCTATTATTCATGCAGAAGGTAAATTTAAATATATTCTATACATTAGATTGGTATATAAAATTTAATGATTTCTTTTTTTAGATCAAATTAAGAAGAACGCGTTAAAAAATAATAAAATAAGAAAAAATGTTACATCAAATGTATATCATTTGACTGATTGCAGTAATAATATAAAAAATAATGTTTCTTTAAGTAAAACTTATAAAATAGATGAACAGTCAAAACAGATATATAAAGCTGAAAGAGCACTCTGTCATATTCAGAGAAGTGACATGAGTGAAGAATCAAAAAAACAATCATGCAATTTTCAACAATCAGATAAAAATTGTTTCCAACAATTAACTGATATCACAAATCAAGATGAAAATTTAATTAAAATAAAAAACGTTCAAGATAAAAGCTCTTCGCATTCTATTTCTAAAGACATGCATCATGAAAAGACCGTTGCACATTTTGATGATTATGATTGTAATAATAATTCAAAAAAAATAGTGCCAAAATGTATCATTACTGAAGACATTATATACAATACACCATATACTACCTTAAAAATAAGACCAACAAAAATTGATAAAAAAGAAAATAAACAAGGAATACTTATATCTTCAGCAAGAAATAAATATTCGAAAGTTAGATTATCTAACAAGAAGTCTATATCATTTTCAAATTTATCAAGCTATAGTAAGTAGTAGAAAATGAATAATTTTAAATACAAAGATTTTGAGTATAGATAGCAATATTTTTTAATGCTCATAAATTAATTATACTTATTAATTTATTTTAGAAATTAATATACTTGGAATTGAATATCTTTTAGCTGTACTTATACTAGATTTTTTAGATATATACTTTTGTTTCTATTTTAGATGATGGCAATAATGATAGTTTAAAAACAAATGTAACTGAAAATATCAGTGAGTACGAACCAACTGATGAGGAAACTCGAAGTTCATCAGAAATTAATAACACAGAGATAACGGCAAATTCGAACAATAATACTAATGAAATAAGCAGTGCACCCAAAAACAATGAATATAGTCAATTCAAATTTAATGTTCCTGGAAATAGTGCATGTAATGATTTTGAATTAACTGCTGAAATGTCAAATGGTCCTAAAGGTAACAACAAAAAAAATTTTTGTGTATTTTGCCATACTCTACAAAGTAAAATAGCGCGTCATTTGGAAAACAAACACCGCGATGAGGATCAAGTCAAAGATTTCTTAAATTTACCAAAAGGATGTGCTGAACGTTTATATAAAATAGCAAGTATAAGAAAAGAAGGAAATTTTATTTTCAATGCGACAAAGGAGTTTAATCATGGTAGATTGATAACTGTTAGAAGACCTACACAAAAAACGAAACAGAATGGTACGAATTTTGTTAATTGCCCTTACTGTAATGGGTTTTATGCGCGGAATAATTTAAGACATCATGTCCAACAATGTAATAAGGATGAAAATTCAAGTGCTCGAACAACTTTACAAAATGCTCGAAGAGCTCTTGGCAGATATCATTCAGAAACAAGCAGAAGAATGAGAGTAGAAATATTGCCAATCTTACAAGAAGATGAAATAACCAAAGCTATAAGATATGATCGTGCAATTATTCTCTATGGAAATAATATGTGCAAAAGCCATGTTCATGAACATCAGAATAACTATATACGGGCTCACCTACGTCTCCTAGGTCGTTTAGTATTAGCTTTGAGAAATCGAAACTCTGAAATTAATACTTTAGCTGATGCATATGCTCCACAATTTTACAAAATGATCATTGAGGCAGTCAATGACGTTGCAGAATTTGATTATAATACAAATATGTATAAACATCCAACTAATGCATCTACTCTTGGTACCTGTATAAAAAAAATCGGCAAAATCTTAGATGTTATATATATGGTAGACAATGATTTAATAAAGCGGAAAGATGTTGAGGATTTTATGAAGATTTATGATGTAGATTTTAGTGGAACTGTAAATAAGGTGGTAATAGAAACCCAAACAAAAATGAAACGACAAAAAAAGATAGTATTGCCTCGAACAAGTGATATTAAAATTCTAAGCGATTATTTGAAAAAAAAAATAAATGAGAATAGTAAAATATTATCAAAAGAATTTTCATACGAAGCATGGAAAGCATTAGCCGAGGTAACTCTTATAGCCATTCAAGTATTTAATCGTCGCAGAGCCGGAGAAACTGAAAGGATTTTAATTAACGACTATAAAAACTATGAATGCGCCTGTGGTACAAATGCTATGTGTAAATCTTCCAAACGAACCGACAAAACTCATAACTATGTTAGATTTACTATTCGCGGAAAATTAAATAGAACAGTTCCAGTGCTATTAGATACGCAAATGTTAGAAAGTATTCAACTCTTGTTACAATTTCGAAAGGATGCTAAGGTGCCATCAAGAAATCCTTTTTTGTTTGGATTACCTAGTGTTAATAAAAGACACTATAAACATTTACGAGCTTGTAGATTAATGCGAGATTTTGCAAGTGAATGTGGAGCAAAAAATATTTCCACACTGCGTGGTACTACCTTGCGCAAACATGTTGCAACAAAATGTGTGGATTTAAACTTGACAGATAATCAAATAACGAGGGTAGCAAACTTTATGGGTCATCATGAACACATTCACAAGGAGATTTATAGGCAACCCGTTGCTAAAGTTGATATACTAGAAATGTCAAAGATTTTAGAAAAAGCTCAAGGAGTGAATATGACGACAACCTCTAACGAAACTGATGTAACTATGAACAGTGAAAACAATAATCTTTCCTTCAATAATCAAGGTTAGCAACTATACTAACTTTAATTAAAAGTTAAATTATCATTAATTTATTATTTGTACTTTTGTTTATCAGACATATCACAGACATTTGTCGATACAAATGAAGCATCTACTGATACTTCAATAGAAACAAAGGAAAAAAAGGAAGTTTGGAAAAAAAAGAAACAGAAAGTAAAGCGAACGGAAATTACACAAAATGGAGAAAAACAAAATAATACAATAAAAAAAATGCAAAATGTACAAAAAAAGAATAAAGACAAAGATAAATTTTGCAAAGGTAAATTATGCTTATTGCTTTCTGTTATTAATATTTTTGTTCTATATAACATGTGCTCCTTTAAAGAACTTTTTAATAATATTTAAATTTAACACAGAAAACAAACGAGTCTTAAATCCACGAAAAAAACAAAATATTTATTCCAAAAACAAAGGTCTAATTTATCGTAAGTACACAATTGTGTATATCACAATTATTTCTACCCATGTGTAAATTGACAGTCAAAAATTTCTTTATTAAATATTCATATTTAAATGAGAACATTAGCTTAAACAAAATGTTTTTTTTTTAAATATAGTTTTATCTTTATTTTTCATATTACGCTTGGATTTCAGGTTATTTTTATATTATAATTTTTCTTTCTTTTTTTCGTTTTTAATAGGAAAAGATTCGGATAGTGACATATCAGATTATGCAATGAATACGAGCTCAAGTAGTTCTAATGAGAGTATAGTACATGAAAACAAAAAAAGAAAACAGAAAAATCAATCATGTAAATATATGACAAATAGATGTTATGTACATCAAACTCTCCTTCAATCATTTTTCATCATAGATTCTATTTGCATTGCAGGCCGTGAAACATATATAAAAAAAAAACGGTGGACAGATAAAGAGATAACAGATGCAAAAGTATATTTTTCAAAATATATACGTAAAGGAAAATTGCCACCGTTACCAGAAATAGAAAAGGTTAAAATGACATATAACATCTTAAAAGATAGGAAACCCGATGTAATAAAAACATGGTTACACAACCAGTTAAAGAAAAACAAAACTTTTGAGTAAAATGATATACATTTATGATTTTATTTTTAAGCATTTATGATTTTATTTTATAAGCATGCGCGTTATAAGACTAATTTTTAAAAAGTTTTTGTTTTTAAGTTTTTGACATTGCATTTATTTGTTACTAAAATGCTCAACATTCAAGAACATTTATATTTTATGTAGTAATAATAGTTAATACTATATTTAAAAAAAAAAAAACTATGACTTGTAAGTAAAGTGATATATATATGATATTATATATACATCTATTATATATTATATTTCGTAAGATAATAAGTTATATAAGATTGAGATTCATTAAATTTTTATTTCTAAATTCTAAATTGTTCCAGTGATTATGTGTATTATGTTTATTAATATTAATTATTATTAATTTGTTATTTTGTAAGACATTACTGAATATTCAAATATGTTTGTTTTTTTTATAAAATAGTTTTTGTAAAAGTTATAATAAATAAAACTATAGTGTAGAGAGCTTGACAAAGAAAGGGATTTCGAGTTTTTTTTTATATTATCTTATTTTTACATTACAGCGATATATTCTTATGTTTTAAGGTATAACAATAAGTTTATTTACATTCTTGAATATACGGTATGTTCCGGGAGTGGTAAAATTTTAAAAATTATAGTGTTTATCTTTATATATATATAAATTTTAACTCTGAACTAATAAAGACTACTTCGGAAGATATTTCAATCATATAACTAGATGTTAAGAGCTGATATTTGGATTAAAATAATCTTAAGATTATTAGTTAGAAAGTTTGTTTCCTCCTTCTCTCAGTATTACAATAAATCAACAATTTTAATTTGACTGGGTTTTCATTACTTCTATCCTTTTATATGTACAAATCCTGTTTCTAATAAATACTAATCCAATGAGAGGCCTGATCTTGAATCCAGCAGTTTGGGCAGTTTATCATTAATTCATATATAATAATACAATCAGTATTAGCCAAATTTTAAAGATAATGATTAAAAAATTGAGACGCACTTTCACTAAATATATTATTTTATATAAATTAATAATAAACTACCCAATTATTTAGCTCAAATAGGCCTTCCACTGTTTTTATTGGTTATTATAATGAGCTTGAGGTATTAAATCATATCTAATAAATACTACTTCGAAAGATGATATTTTAATTATATAACTAGATGTTAAGAGCTGATTTCTGAACTAAAATGATTTCAAGATTATAAGTTAGAAAGTTAATTTATCTTTTCTCTCGATATTACAATGATATCAATGATTTTAATTTGACTGAATTTTTATTATTTTACATTAAGACTTTTACATTAAGAAATTTTTATTTTAAGTAGGCTTCTTGTAAGCCTACAATTTTCGAGGTTCTTTCATATTGTGCTGTTATCATATTAAAGCGATGTATTCTTATGTTTTAAAATATAGTAGGTTTATTTGCATTTTTGAACATACGGCATGTTCCGGGACCGATAAAATTTTTTTAAAAATTATAGTGTCTATCTTTCTAAATATATGTATAAATTTTAATTTTGAACTAATAAAGACTACTTCGGAAGATATTTCAATTATATAACTAGATGTTAAGAGCTGATATTTGGATTAAAATAATCTTAAGATTATTAGTTAGAAAGTTTGTTTCTTCCTTCTCTCAGTATTACAATAAATCAACAATTTTAATTTGATTGAGTTTTCATTACTTCTATCCTTTTATATGTATAAATCCTGTTTCTAATAAATACTAATCCAATAAGAGGCTTGTTCTTGAATCGAGCAGTTTGGGCAGTTTATCATTAATTCATATATAATAATACAATCAGTATTAGCCAAATTTCAATGATAATGATTAAAAAATTGAGACGCACTTTCGCTAAATATATTATTTTATACAAATTAATAATAAACTACCCAATTATTTAGCTCAAATAGGCCTTCCACTGTTTTTATTGGTTAATATAATGAGCTTGAGATATTAAATCATATCTAATAAATACTACTTCGAAAGATGATATTTTAATTATATAACTAGATGTTAAGAGCTGATCTCTGAACTAAAATGATTTCAAGATTATAAGTTAGAAAGTTAATTTATCTTTTCTCTCGATATTACAATGATATCAATGATTTTAATTTGACTGGATTTTTATTATTTTACATTAAGACTTTTACATTAAGAAATTTTTATTTTAAGTAGGCTTCTTGTAAGCCTACAATTTTCGAGGTTCTTTCATATTGTGCTGTTATCATATTAAAGCGATGTATTCTTATGTTTTAAAATATAGTAAGTTTATTTGCATTTTTGAACATACGGCATGTTCCGGGACCGATAAAATTTTTTTAAAAATTATAGTGTCTATCTTTCTAAATATATGTATAAATTTTAATTTTGAACTAATAAAGACTACTTCGGAAGATATTTCAATTATATAACTAGATGTTAAGAGCTGATATTTGGATTAAAATAATCTTAAGATTATTAGTTAGAAAGTTTGTTTCTTTCTTCTCTCAGTATTACAATAAATCAACAATTTTAATTTGACTGAGTTTTCATTACTTCTATCCTTTTATATGTATAAATCCTGTTTCTAATAAATACTAATCCAATAAGAGGCTTGTTCTTGAATCGAGCAGTTTGGGCAGTTTATCATTAATTCATATATAATAATACAATCAGTATTAGCTAATTTTAATGATAATGATTAAAAAATTGAGACGCACTTTCACTAATTATATTATTTTATATAAATTAATAATGAACTACCCAATTATTTAGCTCAAATAGGCCTTCCACTGTTTTTATTGGTTAATATAATGAGCTTGAGGTATTAAATCATATCTAATAAATACTACTTCGAAAGATGATATTTTAATTATATAACTAGATGTTAAGAGCTGATCTCTGAACTAAAATGATTTCAAGATTATAAGTTAGAAAGTTAATTTATCTTTTCTCTCGATATTACAATGATATCAATGATTTTAATTTGACTGGATTTTTATTATTTTACATTAAGACATTTACATTAAGAAATTTTTATTTTAAGTGGGCTTCTAGTAAGCCTACAATTTTCGAGGTTCTTTCATATTGTGCTGTTATCATATTAAAGCGATGTATTCTTATGTTTTAAAATATAGTAAGTTTATTTGCATTTTTGAACATACGGCATGTTCCGGGACCGATAAAATTTTTTTAAAAATTATAGTGTCTATCTTTCTAAATATATGTATAAATTTTAATTTTGAACTAATAAAGACTACTTCGGAAGATATTTCAATTATATAGCTAGATGTTAAGAGCTGATATTTGGATTAAAATAATCTTAAGATTATTAGTTAGAAAGTTTGTTTCTTTCTTCTCTCAGTATTACAATAAATCAACAATTTTAATTTGACTGGGTTTTCATTACTTCTGTCCTTTTATATGTATAAATCCTGTTTCTAATAAATACTAATCCAATAAGAGGCTTGTTCTTGAATCGAGCAGTTTGGGCAGTTTATCATTAATTCATATATAATAATACAATCAGTATTAGCTAAATTTCAATGATAATGATTAAAAAATTGAGACGCACTTTCGCTAAATATATTATTTTATATAAATTAATAATAAACTACCCAATTATTTAGCTCAAATAGGCCTTCCACTGTTTTTATTGGTTAATATAATGAGCTTGAGGTATTAAATCATATCTAATAAATACTACTTCGAAAGATGATATTTTAATTATATAACTAGATGTTAAGAGCTGATCTCTGAACTAAAATGATTTCAAGATTGTAAGTTAGAAAGTTAATTTATCTTTTCTCTCGATATTACAATGATATCAATGATTTTAATTTGACTGGATTTTTATTATTTTACATTAAGACTTTTACATTAAGAAATTTTTATTTTAAGTAGGCTTCTTGTAAGCCTACAATTTTCGAGGTTCTTTCATATTGTGCTGTTATCATATTAAAGCGATGTATTCTTATGTTTTAAAATATAGTAAGTTTATTTGCATTTTTGAACATACGGCATGTTCCGGGACCGATAAAATTTTTTTAAAAATTATAGTGTCTATCTTTCTAAATATATGTATAAATTTTAATTTTGAACTAATAAAGACTACTTCGGAAGATATTTCAATTATATAACTAGATGTTAAGAGCTGATATTTGGATTAAAATAATCTTAAGATTATTAGTTAGAAAGTTTGTTTCTTTCTTCTCTCAGTATTACAATAAATCAACAATTTTAATTTGATTGAGTTTTCATTACTTCTATCCTTTTATATGTATAAATCCTGTTTCTAATAAATACTAATCCAATAAGAGGCTTGTTCTTGAATCGAGCAGTTTGGGCAGTTTATCATTAATTCATATATAATAATACAATCAGTATTAGCCAAATTTCAATGATAATGATTAAAAAATTGAGACGCACTTTCGCTAAATATATTATTTTATATAAATTAATAATAAACTACCCAATTATTTAGCTCAAATAGGCCTTCCACTGTTTTTATTGGTTAATATAATGAGCTTGAGGTATTAAATCATATCTAATAAATACTACTTCGAAAGATGATATTTTAATTATATAACTAGATGTTAAGAGCTGATCTCTGAACTAAAATGATTTCAAGATTATAAGTTAGAAAGTTAATTTATCTTTTCTCTCGATATTACAATGATATCAATGATTTTAATTTGACTGGATTTTTATTATTTTACATTAAGACTTTTACATTAAGAAATTTTTATTTTAAGTAGGCTTCTAGTAAGCCTACAATTTTCGAGGTTCTTTCATATTGTGCTGTTATCATATTAAAGCGATGTATTCTTATGTTTTAAAATATAGTAAGTTTATTTGCATTTTTGAACATACGGCATGTTCCGGGACCGATAAAATTTTTTTAAAATTATAGTGTCTATCTTTCTAAATATATGTATAAATTTTAATTTTGAACTAATAAAGACTACTTCGGAAGATATTTCAATTATATAACTAGATGTTAAGAGCTGATATTTGGATTAAAATAATCTTAAGATTATTAGTTAGAAAGTTTGTTTCTTTCTTCTCTCAGTATTACAATAAATCAACAATTTTAATTTGATTGAGTTTTCATTACTTCTATCCTTTTATATGTATAAATCCTGTTTCTAATAAATACTAATCCAATAAGAGGCTTGTTCTTGAATCGAGCAGTTTGGGCAGTTTATCATTAATTCATATATAATAATACAATCAGTATTAGCCAAATTTCAATGATAATGATTAAAAAATTGAGACGCACTTTCGCTAAATATATTATTTTATATAAATTAATAATAAACTACCCAATTATTTAGCTCAAATAGGCCTTCCACTGTTTTTATTGGTTAATATAATGAGCTTGAGGTATTAAATCATATCTAATAAATACTACTTCGAAAGATGATATTTTAATTATATAACTAGATGTTAAGAGCTGATCTCTGAACTAAAATGATTTCAAGATTATAAGTTAGAAAGTTAATTTATCTTTTCTCTCGATATTACAATGATATCAATGATTTTAATTTGACTGGATTTTTATTATTTTACATTAAGACTTTTACATTAAGAAATTTTTATTTTAAGTGGGCTTCTAGTAAGCCTACAATTTTCGAGGTTCTTTCATATTGTGCTGTTATCATATTAAAGCGATGTATTCTTATGTTTTAAAATATAGTAAGTTTATTTGCATTTTTGAACATACGGCATGTTCCGGGACCGATAAAATTTTTTTAAAAATTATAGTGTCTATCTTTCTAAATATATGTATAAATTTTAATTTTGAACTAATAAAGACTACTTCGGAAGATATTTCAATTATATAGCTAGATGTTAAGAGCTGATATTTGGATTAAAATAATCTTAAGATTATTAGTTAGAAAGTTTGTTTCTTTCTTCTCTCAGTATTACAATAAATCAACAATTTTAATTTGAGAGTTTTCATTACTTCTATCCTTTTATATGTATAAATCCTGTTTCTAATAAATACTAATCCAATAAGAGGCTTGTTCTTGAATCGAGCAGTTTGGGCAGTTTATCATTAATTCATATATAATAATACAATCAGTATTAGCCAAATTTAATGATAATGATTAAAAAATTGAGACGCACTTTCACTAATTATATTATTTTATATAAATTAATAATGAACTACCCAATTATTTAGCTCAAATAGGCCTTCCACTGTTTTTATTGATTAATATAATGAGCTTGAGGTATTAAATCATATCTAATAAATACTACTTCGAAAGATGATATTTTAATTATATAACTAGATGTTAAGAGCTGATCTCTGAACTAAAATGATTTCAAGATTGTAAGTTAGAAAGTTAATTTATCTTTTCTCTCGATATTACAATGATATCAATGATTTTAATTTGACTGGATTTTTATTATTTTACATTAAGACATTTACATTAAGAAATTTTTATTTTAAGTGGGCTTCTAGTAAGCCTACAATTTTCGAGGTTCTTTCATATTGTGCTGTTATCATATTAAAGCGATGTATTCTTATGTTTTAAAATATAGTAAGTTTATTTGCATTTTTGAACATACGGCATGTTCCGGGACCGACAAAATTTTTTTAAAAATTATAGTGTCTATCTTTCTAAATATATGTATAAATTTTAATTTTGAACTAATAAAGACTACTTCGGAAGATATTTCAATTATATAGCTAGATGTTAAGAGCTGATATTTGGATTAAAATAATCTTAAGATTATTAGTTAGAAAGTTTGTTTCTTTCTTCTCTCAGTATTACAATAAATCAACAATTTTAATTTGATTGAGTTTTCATTACTTCTGTCCTTTTATATGTATAAATCCTGTTTCTAATAAATACTAATCCAATAAGAGGCTTGTTCTTGAATCGAGCAGTTTGGGCAGTTTATCATTAATTCATATATAATAATACAATCAGTATTAGCCAAATTTCAATGATAATGATTAAAAAATTGAGACGCACTTTCACTAAATATATTATTTTATATAAATTAATAATAAACTACCCAATTATTTAGCTCAAATAGGCCTTCCACTGTTTTTATTGGTTAATATAATGAGCTTGAGGTATTAAATCATATCTAATAAATACTACTTCGAAAGATGATATTTTAATTATATAACTAGATGTTAAGAGCTGATCTCTGAACTAAAATGATTTCAAGATTATAAGTTAGAAAGTTAATTTATCTTTTCTCTCGATATTACAATGATATCAATGATTTTAATTTGACTGGATTTTTATTATTTTACATTAAGACTTTTACATTAAGAAATTTTTATTTTACGTAGGCTTCTTGTAAGCCTACAATTTTCGAGGTTCTTTCATATTGTGCTGTTATCATATTAAAGCGATGTATTCTTATGTTTTAAAATATAGTAAGTTTATTTGCATTTTTGAACATACGGCATGTTCCGGGACCGATAAAATTTTTTTAAAATTATAGTATCTATCTTTCTAAATATATGTATAAATTTTAATTTTGAACTAATAAAGACTACTTCGGAAGATATTTCAATTATATAGCTAGATGTTAAGAGCTGATATTTGGATTAAAATAATCTTAAGATTATTAGTTAGAAAGTTTGTTTCTTTCTTCTCTCAGTATTACAATAAATCAACAATTTTAATTTGATTGAGTTTTCATTACTTCTGTCCTTTTATATGTATAAATCCTGTTTCTAATAAATACTAATCCAATAAGAGGCTTGTTCTTGAATCGAGCAGTTTGGGCAGTTTATCATTAATTCATATATAATAATACAATCAGTATTAGCCAAATTTCAATGATAATGATTAAAAAACTGAGACGCACTTTCGCTAAATATATTATTTTATACAAATTAATAATAAACTACCCAATTATTTAGCTCAAATAGGCCTTCCACTGTTTTTATTGGTTAATATAATGAGCTTGAGGTATTAAATCATATCTAATAAATACTACTTCGAAAGATGATATTTTAATTATATAACTAGATGTTAAGAGCTGATCTCTGAACTAAAATGATTTCAAGATTATAAGTTAGAAAGTTAATTTATCTTTTCTCTCGATATTACAATGATATCAATGATTTTAATTTGACTGGATTTTTATTATTTTACATTAAGACTTTTACATTAAGAAATTTTTATTTTAAGTAGGCTTCTTGTAAGCCTACAATTTTCGAGGTTCTTTCATATTGTGCTGTTATCATATTAAAGCGATGTATTCTTATGTTTTAAAATATAGTAAGTTTATTTGCATTTTTGAACATACGGCATGTTCCGGGACCGATAAAATTTTTTTAAAAATTATAGTATCTATCTTTCTAAATATATGTATAAATTTTAATTTTGAACTAATAAAGACTACTTCGGAAGATATTTCAATTATATAACTAGATGTTAAGAGCTGATATTTGGATTAAAATAATCTTAAGATTATTAGTTAGAAAGTTTGTTTCTTTCTTCTCTCAGTATTACAATAAATCAACAATTTTATTTTGATTGAGTTTTCATTACTTCTATCCTTTTATATGTATAAATCCTGTTTCTAATAAATACTAATCCAATAAGAGGCATGTTCTTGAATCGAGCAGTTTGGGCAGTTTATCATTAATTCATATATAATAATACAATCAGTATTAGCCAAATTTCAATGATAATGATTAAAAAATTGAGACGCACTTTCGCTAAATATATTATTTTATATAAATTAATAATAAACTACCCAATTATTTAGCTCAAATAGGCCTTCCACTGTTTTTATTGGTTAATATAATGAGCTTGAGGTATTAAATCATATCTAATAAATACTACTTCGAAAGATGATATTTTAATTATATAACTAGATGTTAAGAGCTGATCTCTGAACTAAAATGATTTCAAGATTGTAAGTTAGAAAGTTAATTTATCTTTTCTCTCGATATTACAATGATATCAATGATTTTAATTTGACTGGATTTTTATTATTTTACATTAAGACTTTTACATTAAGAAATTTTTATTTTAAGTGGGCTTCTAGTAAGCCTACAATTTTCGAGGTTCTTTCATATTGTGCTGTTATCATATTAAAGCGATGTATTCTTATGTTTTAAAATATAGTAAGTTTATTTGCATTTTTGAACATACGGCATGTTCCGGGACCGATAAAATTTTTTTAAAAATTATAGTATCTATCTTTCTAAATATATGTATAAATTTTAATTTTGAACTAATAAAGACTACTTCGGAAGATATTTCAATTATATAACTAGATGTTAAGAGCTGATATTTGGATTAAAATAATCTTAAGATTATTAGTTAGAAAGTTTGTTTCTTCCTTCTCTCAGTATTACAATAAATCAACAATTTTAATTTGACTGAGTTTTCATTACTTCTATCCTTTTATATGTATAAATCCTGTTTCTAATAAATACTAATCCAATAAGAGGCCTGTTCTTGAATCGAGCAGTTTGGGCAGTTTATCATTAATACATATATAATAATACAATCAGTATTAGCCAAATTTCAATGATAATGATTAAAAAATTGAGACGCACTTTCGCTAAATATATTATTTTATATAAATTAATAATAAACTACCCAATTATTTAGCTCAAATAGGCCTTCCACTGTTTTTATTGGTTAATATAATGAGCTTGAGGTATTAAATCATATCTAATAAATACTACTTCGAAAGATGATATTTTAATTATATAACTAGATGTTAAGAGCTAATCTCTGAACTAAAATGATTTCAAGATTATAAGTTAGAAAGTTAATTTATCTTTTCTCTCGATATTACAATGATATCAATGATTTTAATTTGACTGGATTTTTATTATTTTACATTAAGACTTTTACATTAAGAAATTTTTATTTTAAGTGGGCTTCTAGTAAGCCTACAATTTTCGAGGTTCTTTCATATTGTGCTGTTATCATATTAAAGCGATGTATTCTTATGTTTTAAAATATAGTAAGTTTATTTACATTTTTGAACATACGGCGTGTTCCGGGACCGTTAAAATTTTTTAAAAAATTATAGTATCTATCTTTCTAAATATATGTATAAATTTTAATTTTGAACTAATAAAGACTACTTCGGAAGATATTTCAATTATATAACTAGATGTTAAGAGCTGATATTTGGATTAAAATAATCTTAAGATTATTAGTTAGAAAGTTTGTTTCTTTCTTCTCTCAGTATTACAATAAATCAACAATTTTAATTTGACTGGATTTTCATTACTTCTATCCTTTTATATGTATAAATCTTGTTTCTAATAAATACTAATCCAATGAGAGGCCTGTTCTTGAATCGAGCAGTTTGGGCAGTTTATAATTAATTCATATATAATAATACAATCAGTATTAGCCAAATTTTAATGATAATGATTAAAAAATGGATACGCACTTTCACTAAATATATTATTTTATATAAATTAATAATAAACTACCCAATTATTTAACTCAAGTAGGCCTTCCACTGTTTTTATTGGTTAATATAATGAGCTTGAGGTATTAAATCATATCTAATAAATACTACTTCGAAAGATGATATTTTAATTATATAACTAGATGTTAAGAGCTAATCTCTGAACTAAAATGATTTCAAGATTATAAGTTAGAAAGTTAATTTATCTTTTCTCTCGATATTACAATGATATCAATGATTTTAATTTGACTGGATTTTTATTATTTTACATTAAGACTTTTACATTAAGAAATTTTTATTTTAAGTAGGCTTCTAGTAAGCCTACAATTTTCGAGGTTCTTTCATATTTTGCTGTTATCATATTAAAGCGATATATTCTTATGTTTTAAAATATGGTAAGTTTATTTGCATTTTTGAACATACGGCATGTTCCGGGACCGATAAAATTTTTTTTTAAATTGTAGAGTGTCTATCTTTCTAAATATATAAATTTTAATTTTGAACTAATAAAGACTACTCCAAAAGATCATATTTCAATTATATAACTAGAAGAAGAGAAAACTGGAATTTAATTTTTAGACAGGTAAGGTGATAAAATTATGACCAATAGAGAACATTTTTTCTCAACGTAATTTCTATTTACGTTACAGCATTTTTGCCATCGACGTATTAATGTGTTAATACCGACAGAATAAAAGGAGATGTCCTGATGTCTGGACCACTGTAACATACTTCCCAGAGAACCATGTAAAAACTGCCAACATTCCATCTGTTTGGCCCCTTAAAATTTGGGCGGCAGGCGCTTTCAGTCAGAAGATGAGCTTAAAACGTGTGTGTTACAATGGTTCAGATGTCAGGACAAATCTTTTTATTCTGCCGTTATTAACGCATTGTATGGTACATCGATGGGTAAAATGCTATGATGTAAATGGAAATTACGTTGAAAAATAAATGTTCTTTAGTGGTTATAATTTTGTCTCTTTATCTGTCTAAAAATTAAATTCCAGTGTTGACGTGAACAACCAAGATATATATTCTCTAAAATCTCTAATTAACTTGAATATAATGTTCTGAAACCAAGCGGCTTGTGTACTGGAAACTAGCATTAGACATAAAAAGGATGAAAATGTCCCAGAAACTGCCCTTCTAATCTAATGTCCTGGAAACATTTGCTGTCCCGGCATCTACCAATCTGTGAATGTCCTGGAAACTGCCACATTAGGTTTTTTTTCTTAGAACGAATAAGAATACATTTGTTTTGTTTAAGTAGAATGTAAAAAATGGCAAGAGAAATATATTAGAAGCATTTTCAAGCGATTTTATTTTTTGTCCCGGAAACTGCCTCTGGACAAACATATATATATATATATATATATATATATATATATATATCAGAATAAATGTACGATTTATACATACATATTATTGTGAAAAACTTTAATCCTCAATGTTTTATACGTACACTCTAGTTTAAGTAGCGTAAGATTTTGTATTCAGTAGAGAGTATTTTATTCATACGTTAAGCATTATAAGAGTTTTAGACTGTGCATGGAGATGCAAGTCCGCTGTCGATCGATAATCTTATCCGCCCGCCCGATAAGATAAATAAGAGAATGCATACTGAAAGCCTAAGGCAACGAACAATGCAAATGTAATATCATTAACTAAGAAAGGCGCATCCCGTGACACGCTTTAATAATTAAGTACACAAGCATTTATATATTCACAAATTAATATTAAGAATTTTATATCGTTTACATATTACTCATTATTAATTTAATTATTACTCATCATTATTTTAAGAATATTATATCTTTATACACATTTATACCCGTACAAATATGCTATGCTACGCGTACACGTATTCTATATAACGTAGCATTTTTATATTAACATTATAGGTAGCAATAAGGAACTAGGCATATAAGAAATAATATTTTATTCATAGCAGTATTTTATAAGAGTCTTAGAACGTGCACAGTGACGCAAGTCGGCCGACGATCAATACTCTTATCCGCCCGGCCGATAAGATAAGAAGGAAGCCCGGAGAACAACGGCTGCAGACGCTGATGCAAACGTCTTGGTATGCAGACAGTAAAAAACACTAGCTGTCCTTCTCGCACACCAGGAAAGTCCCGGCGCATAGGAGGGAAGCCCCGAGTGACGTAGCGATCCCTACCAGCAGCGCTTCCCACTCGCCATGCCCACGCCCACGGATCCCTACCAGCACGCGAAGACTCTATGCAACGACATACGGAGCCCTATCCCACCTCGTACATCGAATCGTTCCCACTGCAGCATCTCCCCACCAACACCCGAAGACCGGAGGAGCTCAGTGAGAGCCGAACATCCATCATTACTTTTTCAACCGTCAACCAGTTGACACATCTTACTTTTAAAGCTCTGAATCCGTATAGTACTATTGTGACAATCAGTCCAATAAGACATAAAAATAATCCGGCGTCCGCGTCGTCAAACTCTCGCATAGTCTTTAAGACTTTTATATATACTTTGTAGTGGAGAAAGAAGTTTACCAGCCGCTAGTCTAGCGACTGTAATATTACTAACTTAACGTTGAATATAAAATAAAGTGAACTTTTATATTGCAACGCTTCGCAATTATTTAACGACCGGCTATTCCTACATCCTTGCTCAGCCGTCGTCCACTGTAGTCAGCAGACACAGTAATTTCTTGGAAACTTCGAAAAGATCATCCACAGAAAAGAAACCAACGTGCTTAGAGAACATCATTCAGCATATATTCAGATATAAAAATCTGGTAAGTTAAGGTAACACCGATTTCACAGTGACAAGTTGAAGCCTTCTGGTCCCTGGCAGACTCGGTGAACTGCAGAGTGGCCAAAAATAATATTTTTCTATTTAAATAAATCACGAATAAATACTTACCAGTAAGGAACAAATAAAATATAATAGCTATTGTAGAGAACCTTGGAAAAAATCAATTTATAGCTATTCTCATAAATATTAATATAGTCATGTTTCTAATAAATTACTTAGTGATAGTAATTTAAGAATTAATTTTTTTTCTTAACGTCGAATACCGGGACGTGACACCTGTAAACGAGATTTGCCGAAAATTTTCATAACACTTCAAGGAAATAGAGGAACAACGCTTCTCGGCACACAGAGCTAAGATCGCTATGTACGCAAATTTCCTTCGTTCGGAACGACTTAGTTACGTACCTGTAAGTGAGATTTTCCGAAAGTTTTCAAAACACATCAAGGAAATTGAGGAACAACGCTTCTCGGCACACAGAGCTAAGATCGCTATGTACTCAAGTTTCCTTCGTTCGGAACGACTTAGATACGTGCCTGTAAGCGAGATTTGCCGAAAATTTTCATAACACATCAAGGAAATTGTGGAACAACGCTTCTCGGCACACAGAGCTAAGATCGCTATGTACGCAAGTTTCCTTCGTTCGGAACGACTTAGTTACGTATCTGTAAGTGAAATATACCGAAAGTTTTCATAACACATCAAGAAAATTGAGGAACAACGTTTCTCGGCATACAAAGCTAATATGGAAGTGTACGCAAGTTTCCTTCGTTCGGAACGACTTAGTTACGTGCCTGTAAGCGAGATCTGCCGAAAATTTTCATAACACATCAAGGAAATTGAGGAACAACGCTTCTCGGCACACAGAGCTAAGATCGCTATGTACGCAAGTTTCCTTTGTTCGGAACGACTTAGTTACGTACCTGTAAGTGAGATATACCGAAAGTTTTCATAACACATTAAGGAAATTGAGGAACAACGCTTCTCGGCTTACAAAGCTAAGATGGTAAGTGTACGCAAGTTTCTTCTTCGTTCGGAACGACTTAGTTACGTGCCTGTAAGCGAGATTTGCCGAAAATTTTTATAACACATCAAGGATTAGAGGAACAACGTTTCTCGGCACACAGAGCTATGATTGCTATGTACACAAGTTTCCTTCGTTCGGAACGACTTAGTTACGTATCTGTAAGTGAGATATACCGAAAGTTTTTATAACACATCAAGGAAATTGAGGAACAACGCTTCTCGGCACACAGAGCTAAGATAGCTATGTACGCAAGTTTCCTTCGTTCGGAACGACTTAGTTACGTGCCTGTAAGCGAGATTTGCCGAAAATTTTTATAACACGTCAAGAAAATTGAGGAACAACGCTTCTCGGCACACAGAGCTAAGATCGCTATGTATGAAAGTTTCCTTCGTTCGGAACGACTTAGTTACGTATCTGTAAGTGAAATTTACCGAAAGTTTTCATAACACATCAAGAAAATTGAGGAAAAACGCTTCTCGGCTTACAAAGCTAAGATGGAAGTGTACGCAAGTTTTCTTCGTTCGGAACGACTTAGTTACGTGCCTGTAAGCGAGATCTGCCGAAACTTTTCATAACACATCAAGGAAATTGAGGAACAACGCTTCTCGGCACACAGAGCTAAGATCGCTATGTACGCAAGTTTCCTTTGTTCGGAACGACTTAGTTACGTACCTGTAAGTGAGATACACCGAAAGTTTTCATAACACATCAAGGAAATTGAGGAACAACGCTTCTCGGCTTACAAAGCTAAGATGGAAGTGTAGGCAAGTTTCCTTCGTTCGGAACGATTTATTTACGTGCCTGTAAGCGAGATTTGCCGAAAATTTTCATAACACATCAAGGAAATTGTAGAACAACGCTTCTCGGCACACAGAGCTGAGATCGCTATGTACGCAAGTTTCCTTTGTTCGGAACGACTTAGTTACGTACCAGTATGTGAGATATACCGAAAGTTTTCATAACACATCAAGAAAATTGAGGAACAACGCTTCTCGGCTTACAAAGCTAAGATGGAAGTTTACGCAAGTTTCCTTCGTTCGGAAAGACTTAG
>JAXRKO010001279.1:0-19212 GCA_037039905.1 Formica aserva
ATTTATTAAAGAAGATAAAAAAATAATGTACATGATAAATAGATAACTTGTGTTTCGTATACAATTTAATTCCTATTATAAACGAGATGCATTTTTTATGAAAATAGGATTTCTAAAAAAAGATCTACTGCCTAAACTCCCAATTTTAAATATTAATGCGCAATGTATAAATATTTAAACGAAGTATAATCTTATCGAATAAGTAAAATAGTTAACATAGGATATGTAAAGATTTTTGACACAAGTAACGGTAAAACAGAACAAAATTAGCGAACGAGATTCGCAAAAGAGACACGAGATGGCGGTAACGGAGTACTAATGTCGCCGCCATGTCACTATCGTTGGAACGGTTGTAATCGAATATAACAACAATAACAACAACATGAACTCTGCGAGCAAGGTGAATATAAAAGCCATTGTTAATGATTTTGATCAGTTTCTTTGTATTTCGTGTTTCAAATCTTTTTCGCGAGTCGTGTGCGATGCTGAAGAAATCCAGGAATAAAAGAAATGTTTCAAATAAAGCCTCTAACTCGAGGAAATCGCAGATTTTTAGATCGATGTTATGTTGAAGGGTTTTATTTAATTCATTCTTCAATTTTGTACTTTTTTGTAAAAATATTTTAATTAATAAATTCGATGTTTGCATGGTGATCGTATTGTATTTAAAATATATTATACAGTTTGTATAAAAAAAAAAACGTAATAAATATCGTTAGGTTAAGCAATTATATGCCGGTGATGCTTACACTTTCTGTGGTTACAAACTTTTTTTTTATGTTTGTGTGCTGCATTATGTCTGTTCATAATTTCTATATTTACAACTAAGAAGAAAGAAAAAGTTTGAAAAATTAACAATTCGCAGTTCATCTTTAGATAACTTTTATCTATAACATTGTATTAACATGATATTAACCATAATGGATGATGAGAGAAATTTTAATGTATATATATATATATATATATATATATATATATATATATATATACATTAAAATATATATATATATATATATATACATTAAAATATATATATATATATATATATATATATATATATATATATATATATTAACAACGAATACACACATAACAGTTAGAAAAAAAAAACTTAAATTCTATTTGCTTTTAGGTGGGTGAAATCTTCACCGCAGCTGGTGTGGCCTTTAACAAGCTGGGTGAACTCACAATGCAGCTGCATCCAACGTCAGACTCGCTGGCAGGGTAAGTTAAATATGAAAATATTATTGCGACCTATAAAATGGAATATTGTTTAGTGGTAGAAAAATATAAGTTTCTAATCTTATCAGGATATCTGAAAATAACAACCGTCTCTAATATAGCAAGTAAAAGTTACATGAAAAATTTATGATTTTGTCATGATTATTATGACAATGTTTATAGTGCGGAATGATTTTTTGATAGTGTACATTAAACTTTGTTTGAGGATGACAAAAGATAGTCCAGCATGAAATTTGCAGAGGGCAAAGCAAGATATCTGATAATTTTTCATGGAAGTCATATTATTACTAAATTTTGTTTTCATTATGTGTTTACGATTTGGATTAGAAAACTGATCAGAGATGTTTATGAGAATAAATGAGCAAATATTATTGAATTAAGTTTTTTGCTTTTTGTTTATTATTCTATAGATTTCTATAGAATGTTATAAAAAGATTAGTTCCTATTTTAATTCGCTCTTGTCTATTTAAATAATTAGTTTTGGTTATTATATCGCGCGAATAGGTTATTTTCAATGTAACCAATATTGCGTTCCGATATTACTGCCAGTATTGAAAATCTATAGTTTATGTAACGTACACTATAGATTTTCAGTATTGGCAGTAATATTGGAACACGGCCCAAGATAATCACAAAGTAGTTTTTCTTGTTTTCAATAAATATGCAGTGTACACCATCAGAGTATTATTCTGTATAACTATTATAGACCCCATGCTCTTTTCATAATTTCCTATCCCCCTCAATAGTAAATGGACTGAGGAGGACATTGAGATGCTCCGTCACTCAGTAAGGGCTTTCAGCGAAGAGTTGAACAGAATAAGCGAGCACATCAAGAGTCGGACGGTGTAAGTTTCCAAAGGCTGCCATTGAGGTAGGCCTGAATTTTACAGCAAACATATTGCTCTTTTCCAGTTCTCAGATACGGACCACCCTGAAGAAAAAGGCGTTCGAAGAAGCCGGAATATCCGTCAGGCAACAACAGATTCTTCCTCAGCAAGCACAACAATCGACATTAGTTCAGCAACAGGTCGTTAAGCAGCAGTCCACATCGGGAAATCAAAGTCTAATAGGAAAATCAGCGGAAGTAACGCTCAATATGCTGAACGCACCTGAGACGGAAGTGGATGTCGAGGGACTTCCCGAGGAATGTCAAGTGAAACTTGAATTCGAAGAAGGCGCTACCGAGGAAGTTACTGGTTAGCTTTATATAGTTAACTTATTAATTAAGTTAACTGAGTAAACAGCTAAGGACTTGACGATACCAAGTTTTCTATCATCTGATTGTTCATTGATGGTTCGAATTTTAACTAGTTTTAAGTATCTCGATCGCATATAAGCTCATAAGTTACCTTTTTACAATAAATGTATGAAAATCTAATTTAATGTCATTGTTTTTGCATAAGGTGAAATTGATGCTGAATTGATATCCTTGGATTTCTTATATACAACTTGAATTTTATTTTTTTGAATATATGAAAAACTTATTCATCTTCTAATGTAATTTTGATTATAGGAAGTCTATTTGTTTGGAAAAATAAGTGCAATTTACAATATTTAGAAAAGGAAAGTAAGACTTACAATAATCGTAAAATAATGATTAAAATTCTTATGGATTGAGACAATATTTGATAAAATTTATTACAGATTTGTTTCTGCTATTGAAATCTCCACATGTGCGAATCATTGCGAATGCAATTGAGCAATAATACGGTAATTTAATAAAATGTAAAAGAATCGTGAAAACGCTCTGCATGAAATTTTTATCGAATCACATAATCGAAACATTATACTATAAAAATTGCGCAATAAATTATAATTATTTTTGTCGTACTGTCAAGAATACGTTGGCGCAAGGAAAATTAGTTATTTCGTTTCATTCCATTGGTACGCATTTTCCTCCCGCCTTATAGGGATTTTGTCGTACATGCGCGTAAAATCTAGCCTGCATCTGATATGTCTCGGAGTCTCCGGGTCTCGGGCTCGGGTAGGATGACGCATACGCGCGTCGACTGACAGATTAATCAACAATCGTGGTACTGGGCTGTTGCGGGATGCACTGGGAGTAGTCCGTCGGCGTTGTTCTTCGATCACAGTGCCGCCGATCTCGATAATCGTGCGATGTGAAAGAAAAAGGACGAAAACGCCACGTGCATCAGATTATCTGAATTTGACATATGTAACGTATAAACTCTTCCGATATTGGACGACAACAAAGCAACAGACCATAACAACGAAGCATGGAGGGAGTCGTAGCGGAAAACTCCGCTAGTACTGAAATGAACAGGTCCGAAGACGAGATAGCCCTACAAGGATGTTGCAGTCCCAAGAGAATGCCCTACCGATTTTTGGGCCTGGCGCTCATGTGTCTACTCGGATTCGGTATGAACTGACGTAACTTCGCGGATGCGTTGTTTACTCGGCAACGCGTCGCTTCTTTATCTGTCATCTCACAGCTGAAACGGTGTCACTGTCAAAAGAGCGAATTGTTATCGCGTCGATAACGACGAACGGGATGCATCGATGAATATTTCGTTTGCTATCGCGGAATTTCATTCTGCGTTTCAGACTCTCTCGCGATCTTTGTATTTATATATTACTTGGGATATACCTTTATTTAAAAATGCATTTTATTCTAAATGAAACTATCTAATTCTTGAGTTTTGTTTTGTGTGCAATATACATTTTTTAATATTGATTTTTATATGTTGCACTTATTTAATATTAAGATTTCTAATATATGATGGGAATGTAGATAACCTCTTTTAACCACATTTATAAAAAAAAGTGGTACATAATAATATTTATTTAATGCTTTGCTTGTTTTTTTTTGTTTTTTTATAAATATTTATAATAAAATTTTTAGTTGCAAGTTAATAGCTAAAATTAAAAATAGAGACATACAAACAAAAAAAAATTAGTTGGAATGCAATTGAAATTGTTTGCATTCTCTCTTATATGCTCTCTTATATGCTTTCTTAAATGCATTATTAATTACAGAGCAAAATTTAACACACTGCTTAGATAAGGCATATCATGAATGTTCTCTTTGTATGATTTATCATGCTTTTCTCAGTATTTGCCATATATTGTGTGATATTAGAATTTATGACACATAATGAAATTATGCATATGTGATAATACTACTTTCATTTAATGAACTGTAAATCTTTTAGCAAATAACATTTTAATTCGTCTAATTGTAGAAGATTATTGTATAAATTTCTTTTTAAGAAATGTGCTTCTCTCTCTCTTTATACAAGATTATGCTCTAGCAAATACTTCAATAGATATTTATCCTTTATTTCAGGATCATACTTTTGTTTTGATAATCCTGGAGCATTACAGGATAATTTTAAAACTGACTTACACATGTCAACTAGCACATTTGTTTTGCTATATTCCATATATTCCTGGCCGAATGTCATTTTGTGCTTTATTGGTGGATTTCTATTGGACAGTGTCTTTGGAATTCGGTTAGGTACTATGATATATATGGGACTCACGTTGATTGGCCAAATCATTTTTGCAAGCGGTGCCTTTTTTGATGCTTTTTGGCTAATGATGCTCGGCCGATTTGTCTTTGGGTATGTATCTATTTAAGTATTACAATTATTGCGTATCCTTTTATAAATCATAGAATCAAAAACTATTTTTTTCTTTCCTTCCAGAATCGGTGCAGAATCATTGGCAGTTGCCCAGAACAGTTACGCAGTCCTTTGGTTCAAAGGTAAAGAATTAAACATGGTGTTCGGACTGCAATTGAGCTTTGCGCGAGTAGGATCGACCGTAAACTTTTTAGTAATGGAGCCAATATACAATTATGTATCTAAATATTATAAGGGCCCAGAGTGCATCGGCGTAGTTCTCTTTCTCGCTGCTGGAACTTGCGTGATATCGATGATATGCGCGTGTATATTAGGCTTCATGGATAAACGCGCTGAAAGATTGCTCCGACGAGGAGAGGGACAAGAACCACAAGTTGTTAGTCTGATGGACGTCAAGGATTTTAAGCCAATCTTTTGGTTGATTGCGCTCATTTGCATTGCTTACTATGTTGCAATATTCCCCTTTATCGCTTTGGGAAAGTAAGTGCATGATAGCGTAAACACTTATTATATAAAACGATTTTCAAATTGTATTAGTCAAGCGTGTAAAATATTTTTTAGAATAATATTGATAACGATATTATATTACGCGATTCATTCTATATGAGTAGAAACTAACTACTCTTACTCTTCATTTATAATTTTACATATTAGAAAATGAGTTAATATTTCATTAATTTTTTTTAGAGTATTTTTCGAACGGAAATACGAATATGATCCATCTGCTGCAAACACGGTGAATTCTCTCGTTTATTCTATATCAGCGATATGGTCACCTGTGTTAGGTTACTTAGTAGATAGGACAGGGAAAAATGTATCATGGGTGTTTATTAGTATCTGTGTGACTATTCTTGCACATGGATTGCTCGCATTTACCTATTTGAGTCCCTATGTGTGTATGGTTCTCATGGGATTAGCATATTCCATGCTCGCTAGCAGTTTATGGCCTTTAATCGCTCTTGTCACACCAGAGCATCAACTTGGTACTGCTTATGGAATGTAAGCACAATTTATTGCTCATTGTAGCGGAATATTGCTTAATAGTAAAGAAAATATTGATATATAATCTGCTTTCTTGCAGAGCGCAGTCTGTACAAAATTTAGGTCTTGCTGTAGTATCAATTGTAGCTGGCATAATTGTTGACAAAGGAGGATATTTAATGCTCGAGATGTTCTTCCTCGGTTGGCTTTGGGGTGAGCATTTTTGTAAATTTGAAATCCAAATAGTTAGCGCGCATTTTTGTGTGTTGTAACGCAAAATATATTTTATTTATTGCAATCAGTTTCGTTGATAACCGCTGGTGCAATCTGGGTATCGGACATAGCAACAAGCGGTGGTTATCTCAATATGACACCAGGACAAAGAGAACGATATGAGACACTTCGATGTATGCCGGAGAGTTTAGAACGAGAAAAATTATTGTCGTCGAAGTGTACATCGGATTTCTCAGCGGATAGTCTTATGCAACCACAATCTGATATCAGTATACGAAACCGTTATTTGTCTCGCATTGGTGCGATGGTAAATCTATTTTAAGATACATATATATATATATATATATATTTTTTTTTTAAGATGTTATACATATTTTTAATTTATATGAGAAATATACATATTTTTAAAGGTAAATTAAGGCGTTTTTTCTAAAAGGAAACGATATTCTAATTTTATTTTACTAGTATTATTTAATGTTACAAAAAGTATATTTTTTTTGTATTATATTGATATCATATAACTATAATAAATCGAAAATATAAATTTTAATATTAAATAACCTTTCTAAATTGTAGGTACCACCACATGCAGTAACGCCGATTCATCGAGCATTACGATGATACGCACAATCTAGTTGGAAATTTATGTATAAATAGATATGTAAAAGAGCTTTTAAATCTCGTTAAAGTGTCTGTTCACTGTGTCTTCCTATTATACACAGCTTGATCTGTGATAATTCCGTAATGCAATTAAATCGAAATTCTGTTTTAACAATCTCTCGAAATATTTTTTTAATTAATATCAATTTATATATTTTATATAAAACAATGACATATGATTAAGTGTCATAGTTACCATTGAATATCAAGAACTATTGAGTCATTCCCTATCTTTAATTTTTAGAAGTGTTACGGGATTACTTAATTTATAAGATAATGTGACATATATCTTGTCATATGTAATATAACTTGATGTAATATTGTAATAAATAAATGTCCGATCTCTCTGATTGTATCAAGAAGTTTAATCCATACTCTTTGAAATATCTCAACTAACTTTAGGCATATTAAATGAACTAATGAAAAATGAAATTTGATGGTCTTAAACTGTCACCTCCTTTTCAACTGTAATAGATTTTTTGTCTAATTTTTAGTAAACTTAATATATATATATATGTCATTTTATAATTCACACATATATATAGAAGCTCTGTAAAAAAAGAAAATCATGTATTGAAACAATAATTGTGCGAAGCTAAATCCCTAATCCTGAAAATTGCAAGAATTTATAACTTCATGAAATAGAGGCTTCTTGTATAATTTTTATTTGGATCATTTTTTACAGAGAAATTCAATATTATAATCAATATTATATTTTTTAAGTATTAGAAAATAATTTGATATTTTTCTTAGAGAAGATTATTTTAAAAGATGTATATTGTATAATTATTTGCTGTAATATTATAGCTTTGTGTGCGTTCTGGAATTAGTGCCAATTACGGAACGCAGTCATTGTCTCTTGCATACAGGTGGTTTATTCTCAAACTATAATTAATCAAAATTTCCCGCTTTTCCAGAAATACGTAACATAGTGAATTTTATCTGCGCATCACTGCATCCAATATACAGTATGCAAAAGTCCCATAATTGCTACAGTGCTACCAGAGAGAAGAATGAGAGTCGCCACGCTGCCGTTTTTCGTGTAACGCTTTTTCTAGGTCGTACACTAGCGTCACGTACATCCATTTTACGCCGCCTGGAACTACATGGCCACATCCACTTTCGGAGCCGATAAAACAGCCGATTGGTTCATGTCCGTGCTACATCCACTTTTCGATTTTGGTTCATATCCGTGCTACATCCACTTTTCGATGCTGGTAGTACACTGATCGTTTGACAAAGAGAGATGATGCGCTGTCTTTGTCTCTCTTTCATCGCGTATGTGTGTAGCGTCCGTGAAGGCACACACCGACACGTTGAGCACACGGATGCGATTGTTGGGAGATAATGTCAGACAAGGAGCGACAATCGCGTGCTATCCTTGTTCCTCTAGCGTATCGCTTACGGCCGAAATACGGCCTGAAAATGCTTTCTGGCCTCTCGTGACAGCAGTAATGCAACAAGGCTAATAAGCGCCCACTTTATAAGAATTTTATACTTGCGTATATACATATGTAGATATATATGTTTAAATTATAGTTAAAATTGTATCTACAATTAAATATTGTATGATGATTAATAATAATAGTAAGATAATAGATAATAGAGTGAACAAATATAAAATATGTAAGATACGGGGGCCTATTAGACTTGATGATTTCTTGCTTTCTTACTATCGATACTTCAACGGGATATAATACGAAGTACATTATACATATTTATTACAGTGTGTAATATATATTTATTATATTCAAATATATTATATTAAAAAGAATTATGTTGATAAATAATAATACTTATTATTATTAAAAAATATATTGATTAAACTATTATATTAATTATAATAATGAATTTTTTAATGAACATAATTTTTTTTTATACAATACATTTGAATATATATATATATATATATATATATATATATATATATATATATATATATATATATAATAATCTATAAAATATATATTATATATTTTTTTACAGAAGAAAAATGGAAATCAAGATTATAAATAAAAAAAAATAAAAGGGGAAATAATAAATTAAATGCATTATAAAATATTTAATTACAAAACATATCTCAAAAAATTGAATTTAAATCCGGATTTTTAGTTTTGAAATAAAAAAAAACTTGTTTTATTGTTGAGTTATTAGATGTTATTCAGTTATTGAGTTATTATATGTTATTCATCGCTTCTGCATGCAGGGTGCGGCATTTATAGTGACGCGGGCATATTTTTCGAAAACGAAGTGAAATATCAAAAAATGTTTCAGACAAAAGTTGCATGGTTTCGAGGAGGCCACATGATAAAAATATGGATTTGACCTTAAGTGGTCTTTTCAAGGTAAGGTCAATGTGGTCGATGTTTTCTTAAATGGAACTCCCCATTTTTTATTACATATTCTTATAGCTTATCCCGAGAGCTAGCTCCTATAGCTTATCCCTTTCCAAAACACTATAATAAAGTATTTTTTTATTAAGTACTTTTTGAGTTATTTTATATTTTAATCTGACATATTTTGATATAAAAAATAAAATATCTCGTAAAATATTTAGTTTTCGATAATCTTACCGTAATACTTTTATGTACAGAATAATGAGACAAATCAATTAGTAAAAAAAAATAATTGTTTTAAAAAGTACATTGTAAATAATTACATACTTTTTCTTAAAAACAATTATTTTTTTTTACTAATTGATTTGTCTCATTATTCTGTACATAAAAGTATTACGCTAAGATTATCGAAAACTAAATATTTTACGAGATATTTTATTTTTTATATCAAAATATGTCAGATTAAAATATAAAATAACTCAAAAAGTACTTAATAAAAAAATACTTTATTATAGTGTTTTGGAAAGCTCTCGGGATAAGCTATAAGAATATGTAATAAAAAATGGAGAGTTCCATTTAAGAAAACATCGACCACATTGACCTCACCTTGAAAAGACCACTTAAGGTCAAATCCATATTTTTATCATGTGGCCCCCTCGAAACCATGCAACTTTTGTCTGAAACATTTTTTGATATCTCACTTCGTTTCCGAAAAATATGCCCGCGTCACTATAAATGCCGCACCCTGTATATATATATATATATATATATATATATATATATATATATATATATATATATATATAATAATCTATAAAATATATATTATATATTTTTTTACAGAAGAAAAATGGAAATCAAGATTATAAATAAAAAAAATAAAAGGGGAAATAATAAATTAAATGCATAACAAAATATTTAATTACAAAACATATCTCAAAAAATTGGATTTAAATCCGGATTTTTAGCTTTGAAATAAAAAAGAACTTGTTTTATTGTTGAGAAAATAGTTTGTAGAGAAAACAAACTATTTTTATTTATAATAAAATTTTTTTACATATATGCAATTTGTAATATGTAATTACAGTTTGAAAAAGACATAAACATTTTAAATACATTTCTTAAAATATAATGTTTAATAAATAAATGTATGTAATGATGTACCATAAACTTTAAAAAATATTTAAAAAAAACTCGGATTTGAATTCCGATTTGCATCGTGACAGACCGAGCATTTTCCAATGATCCACCGCACGTTGAAATGGACATCAATGCTATCGGTACTTGTAGTATATTTACATAAGATTATGTGAATCCCTTTTTAAGTTAAAATTATCATTTAGCATTGCTTTTTATGATTTATACTCTTTGTTTTAAGAATGGAAAGGGAAAAACAATTTTTAATGCAGATATCTTGCACGATATAAAAAATATAATTTTATTGTATATAATGTTTAATGAAAATTATAAAAACATATACAAAAGCTATCCAATCCGAAATATTCTCTTTTTTCTAGAATTTACTAGAATCGTTTTATCAAACAAAATTCGGTTTATTGAAGTATTAATCTTGTTTTTTAATATTTATTTTATAGTATATATACTATAAACATCAATATGTGCTATTTTAATGAAATAACTTTACGTAATATATATGTCTAGAATATATATATGTTATTCTCGCGATAGAATAGAAAAAAAAAGATTAATACTCCAATAAACCGAATTTTGTTTGATAAAACGATTGTAGAAAAAAGAGAATATTTCGGATTAAATAGCTTTTTGTGTATGTTTTTATAATTTTCATTAAACATTATGTACAATAAAATTATATTTTTTATATCGTACAAGATATCTGCATTAAAAATTGTTTTTCCCTTTCCCATTCTTAAAACAAAGAGTATAAATCAAAAAGAGCAATGCTAAATAATAATTTTAATTTAAAAAGGAATTAACATAATCTTACGTAAATATACTACAAGTACCGATAACATTGATGTTTATTTCAATAGTGCGCGGTGGATGATTGGAAAACGCTTGGCCTCTCACGACGCAGATCGGGGTTCAAATCCGAGCGATTTTTTTTTTTACTATTTTTTAAAGTTTATCATACATTATTACATACATTTATTTATTAAATGTGATTATATTTTAAGAAATATGTTTAAAATATTTATGTCTTTATCAAGGTATAATTACATATTACAAATAAAAATAGTTTATTTTCATTTTATATATATACAATAATCTATAAAATATATATTATATAGTTTTTTACAGAAGAAAAAAAATGGAAATCAAGATTATGATACACGGAGTATCGATAGTAAGAAAGCAAGAAATCATCAAGTCTAATAGGCCCCCGTATCTTACATATTTTATATTTGTTCACTCTATTATCTATTATCTTACTATTATTATTAATCATAATACAATATTTAATTGTAGATACAATTTTAACTATAATTTAAACATATATATCTACATATGTATATACGCAAGTATAAAATTCTTATAAAGTGGGCGCTTATTAGCCTTGTTGCATTACTGCTGTCACGAGAGGCCAGAAAGCATTTTCAGGCCGTATTTCGGCCGTAAGCGATACGCTAGAGGAACAAGGATAGCACGCGATTGTCGCTCCTTGTCTGACATTATCTCCCAACAATCGCATCCGTGTGCTCAACGTGTCGGTGTGTGCCTTGACGGACGCTACACACATACGCGATGAAAGAGAGACAAAGACAGCGCATCATCTCTCTTTGTCAAACGATCAGTGTACTACCAGCATCGAAAAGTGGATGTAGCACGGATATGAACCAAAATCGAAAAGTGGATGTAGCACGGACATGAACCAATCGGCTGTTTTATCGGCTCCGAAAGTGGATGTGGCCATGTAGTTCCAGGCGGCGTAAAATGGATGTACGTGACGCTAGTGTACGACCTAGAAAAAGCGTTACACGAAAAACGGCAGCGTGGCGACTCTCATTCTTCTCTCTGGTGCTACCTTAGAACATATATAGGCTGCGGTCCGAAATACGCTTACAGCGCTATTAGCGCGCTGCCAGCTATAGTGCACGTGACGTAAACTATAGATTTTCAGTATTGTGAGCGCTCTGAGCGTATTTCGGACCGCAGCTATAAATGGAAGCTCCATAAAGTTAGCCCGTCAACATTCACTTTTATAATTTTTTTTTTTATGGATCGTTTGTTGGTCGTTTGTTGGTGATTGTTGGCCTAATTACAACGTTTGTTGGTTAATATTTTTTTTGAAAACACAAAAACAAAATTTTGTGTGAAGTTAGCCGGAAAGATATTATTTTTGTTTCATATTTAGTTCAATCGATGCGTAATCGTTTGTTGGTCACGAAAAAACTAATTAAAACGTTTGTTGGTTCATATTTGCCTTGAAAAATAAAAAAACTAATGCACTCTGTTGGACAAGGTGCGGGGGGGGGGGGGGGAGTGGAACCGTTTGGAGTATTTCGTATGACATATACGTGAAATTTTAAGTGTAACAGAATATAGTACAACTATTAATTGTTTACGGACAGTATGAAAAATACAGGTATGCAACAAAAAATCTGTATATAAATAATAAGGATATTCTAATAGTTTTCTACATTGCTTACTGTACATACGAAAGATATCCTAACCTCTCGTATGTCATTGTCTTAATATCTTATTATTATATTTTAGTATGAAACATATCTGTAAATTTTCGAGATTTTGCTCATTCTACGAAATGACATCGAATAAATATTTTTTGCTAATATGAAAGAGCTTGGGTACTTTAGCAATGTGGGACAAGTTCTTATATATATGTAATAAGACACATTACAATTAAAGGTGAGTAGTTTTTATTATATCTTTATAATACAAGAGTATGTATATGTAACATAAGCTTAATAATTGTCAAGAAATTAATTAATCTCTTTTATTTACAGCGGGGTCTGTACGCTACAAATAGTGTATTTGTGTACGCAACATGTACCAGTGCTGGGATAACTATTGTACAACTACAATATGAAATAATGTTTTGACGTATTGTGAGTTTATTCAACCTAAAGGAAGACTATGAAAATTGTAATGATGACAATTATACTGGTAAGATTGCTGTACAAACGATATTATGCTGCCTATTAACATTATATCATATTTATTTTTATTTTAAGCAGAAGGAAGTAGTAGATAGATACTAATTTGCAAACCAGTGGATTACATCGATTGTCAGGAATCCATTTACAAAGCACGAGAATCTTTTAAGCGAGAGCTAAATATTATAGTCTCCGCTAATAGAATCTTGTGATCTGTAGTGGAACGACCAACGCTCATTCATTAACTTGCAATGTTAGAAGATTAAGTAAACATGTGCATTGTTATTCAGTTAGTTAATACATCAGGGAAGACAGTGCTTTAGCATGTTTTCAAACAATTATACTGGTAAGACTGTTGTATAAACAAAAATGTAACCTTAATATTATGCTATTAATATTATATCATGTTTTATTTTGATTTTAAACAGGCGAAAGTAATAGATGAGTACTAATTTGCAAATTATAGATCCCTAGCTCTCTAGAACTCTAACTTGCATCAAATGTCAGAAAAGAATCCATTTACAAACCATGAGAATCTTTTAAGCAAGAGTTAAATATTATAGTCTCCGCTAATAGAATCTTGTGATCTGTAATGGAATGATCAATGCTTCATAACTTGTAGTGTTAGAAGATTGAGTAAACATGTGCATTGCTATTCAATTAGTTAATACATCAGAGAAGACAGTGCTTTAGCATCAATTACTTAAATGCAGTATATTGTATATTATCTGTATCATAATAGAGAAATCATATATTTTGTTCTTAACCAATTTATTAACTTTATAGTTATATTGTATATATGACTGTACATATGAATACATTTTTTAAGGAAATATATATAATCTTATATCTTATATTTATATAATAATTATATATTTAATAATTATGCTGAAGGTTTACATTTATTATGTATCATCTTACATAATGCATATACATATATTAGAATATGGTAATTTAGGCCGGATGTAATACAAATTGGTACAATAGACGTAAGAAATTATAAGAATTATAATTATATAATTATACTCGATTATTATTTCACATTCGATTATGATTAATCAAGGATTACTGTATTTTACGCGACTTATAGCTAGATTTATAGCTAGATTATAGCTTTAGTCCGCATAAATATACCAAATTAATATGTCTTTGTTAAGATATAAATTAAATTTACAGTATTTGTTTAATGTCGTCAAAATCGCTACTGTATTGCATGTCGTCAATCAATAGTGTCGTGAAAATATTTCTTTCATCATTCTGATTTTCTAAAATCGTCCTCAAAGTATATGATTGATCTATACATAAATATAAAATTACCCTTCAATTAAATATTAAATCCTTAATTACGAGATGTCTTTCCTATATATATCTATAGACTATCTCAATTACACACAAGAGCTTAATTTTAATATAAAAATAAAATACATTATATAATCGAGATTCGCATCTCGCTTAATGCAAAATAAAAATGCACTTTTCTCCTTGTCGTGAAAGGTAAAGAAAGAAAATTGAACGTATACTGATTTCACAATATATTTGAATAAAAAAGTATACAATACTTATATAATACTGAAAAACGATGTAGTATTGCCACAATAAGATTGGATTAATACAATAGAATAGGTTCAACAAATTTGTATCTTTTAATTATTACTGTTAGAAGCAAATTACCATAAATATTACTCAACATATTTATTTAATACACATATGGATTCTGAAAAAACTCATTCTTACGGAAGTAAGAAACAAACACAATAAGCGCGGTACAGAGATTAGTTAAAGTATAATTTACGTATTCTATCATATTATTTGATTCACATTATTCGAATATCCCTTATCTCCTCCTCGACACAGCCGCTACTTTGGTTTACATCATGTAATGTGACACTATTCGCAAGAACAGTAACATTTCGATTACTTAAAGCTAATTTTTCTTGTAACATCAAAAGAAAAAGAGAGAAAGAACAAATCGCGACGAGTCTTCTCTCTTTATATATATATACCCAGACAGCACAAGGATGTCCTTAGGACGTCCAAAGGGCATCCAGGACATACATGTAGGATATCCTGAGGATATCCTATTTTAATCCTCGGATCTCCTCTGGATGTCCTGAGGAAGAGTAAATGATAGCCGTACGCTAGCCTCTGGAGAATCCAGGGAGATCCTGTGGAACATCTTAAGGATTTCTATAGGATATGTTAGGGATATTTTTCATACGTTTCAAGGAGCAAATTCTAAAATTTAAATATAAATTAAGATTGCGTTCTGTTATTTACTGCCAATACTAAAAATCTAATACTAAAAATAGTTCACGTTCTTTAATATTTGAGGTTTTCGTGCTGTACATGAATATTTTAGGTTTGGCTTCCGGGTTTGAGTCGTGTAATATTTTCAAAACAATCCAATATCTGAATTCCCTATGTTGGGATTGCATCAGAAATTGAACTGATAAAAAATAATTATATTTTTAATTTCCTGTTAGTTGCTCTTTGCAAGCTTTATATAATTCTCATGACCAAATCTCAAATACGAGTTCGCGCGTCGCATAGCGGTAAACAAACGAACTAGCGGTTGAATACTATTTTTTGTAAAGTTTTTGGAATGTTGCGCATAGTAACATTTCTCATGAAATATTAAATAAATAATAATTTTGAATATATGAAAATGTGCGCATCAAATTCAATTATTAATATTAAACGAAATTAATGTTAACAATTAATTGCACATGTATATGTCCTCTGGAAATCCAAAGGACATTCAATATAATAGACAGGGCAGATATCCTACAGACATCCAGGGGTTATCCAGGGGACATTTATAGGACATTAATACTTATTACAGTACTTAAAATTTCTAAATTATATTAAATAGCCTACATAACCGAAAGTAATCATGTATGCATATTAAATTTTCATAAAATATATTTATAATAATATCTTAAAACATCCTACAAATATCCTGAACCATCCTGGACATATTCAGGATGATCCTGAGGACGTTTTGTGCTGTCTGGGCATCTTATAAGATAAAAACTAAAACTTTTATTTTGCACTTTATTAGTTTGAAAATAATTGTAATGGGTTAATAAATTTTTGCGATTAAAATGACATCAAACATAACATAAATTGAATAATTTTTAATTAAACATGTTATCAAAATTTTGATTATTTATTTAGTGAAAAATTATTCGATTTATGTCATGCTTGGTGTCATTTTAATCGTAAAAATCTAATTAATCCATTACAATTATTTTCAAACCGCTAAGTTGCAAAATACAAAACTTTTATTTTCTATAGTAATATGACATATATATACAGGGTGTGTCAAAAGTCTGGATACACTCAAATATCTCGTAAACGTTGCATTTTAGAGAAAAATATTTCAGACGAAAGTTATAAGGCTTAAAAAGACGCATTCAACGGTAATAGTTGTTTGACCTTGGATGGCGTTGCCAAGGTCAGATCAAGGTCAAATTGAATTTCTTAAATGGAATTGCCTACTTTTTATTACATATTCTTGTAGCTAATCTCGAGAGCTTTTCAAAACACTATAATGAAGTATTTTTTCATTAAGTACTTTTTGAGTTATTTTATATTTTATTCTGAAATATTTTGATATAAAAATAAAATATCTCGTAAAATATTTAGTTTTCGATAATCTTACCGTAATACTTTTATGTATAGAATAATGAGACAAATCAATTAGTGTAAAGAAATAAACAAATAATTGTTTAAAAAAATACATTGTAAATAATTACATACTTTTTCTTAAAAACAATTATTTTTTTTACTAATTGATTTGTCTCATTATTCTGTACATAAAAGTATTACGGTAAGATTATCGAAAACTAAATATTTTACGAGATATTTTATTTTTTATATCAAAATATGTCAGATTAAAATATAAAATAACTCAAAAAGTACTTAATGAAAAACTATTTTATTATAGTGTTTTGAAAAGCTCTCGAGATAAGCTACAAGAATATGTAATAAAAAGTAGGCAATTCCATTAAAAAAATTCAATTTGACCTTGATCTGACCTTGGCAACGCCATCCAAGGTCAAACAGCTATTACCGTTTATTGTGTCTTTTTAGGCCTTACAACTTTTGTCTGAAATATTTTTCTCTAAAATGCAATGTTTACGAGATATTTGAGTGTATCCAGACTTTCGACACACCCTGTATATGAAAGATTAGAGATAAAAGGAGCCTCGCGAGAGAGACTTCGGAACTCTTTGATGTTAGTCATCTCGCTTGCTCTTCATTCGTTCTCGCTCTCGCTTTCGACGACTCTCCAGCAACGAGGATCTTTCCTTATTTACAATACATAAAAACATAAAATAAAAACTAAAACTTTTATTTTGTATTTTATCGATTTGAAAATAATTATAATGGTTTGATAAGATTTATGCGATTAAAATATGGCATCAAACGCGACATAAATCGGATATATCGTACATGTGAATATATCATACGTTTAAATATTATACATTATTTTTTTAATAATAAATAAATATTAATAAATACAAATAAATATTAAAAAAAAGAAAATAAATCTTCGAAAACTTGGACTCGACATCTAGTTTTCAAAGCGATAGAGTAATAAGCACTTTCTCTTGAGCAAATGTGTATTGTTAAAATTGATGTCAACGTTATCATTATACTTATATAACATATAACATTCTCACATAAAACTTTATGAACTTTTTATTTCTACCCCAGACAGCACAAAACGTCCTCAGGATCATCCTGAATATGTCCAGGATGGTTCAGGATATTTGTAGGATGTTTTAAGATATTATTATAAATATATTTTATGAAAATTTAATATGCATACATGATTACTTTCGGTTATGTAGGCTATTTAATATAATTTAGAAATTTTAAGTATTGTAATAAGTATTAATGTCCTATAAATGTCCATTGGATAACCCCTGGATGTCTGTAGGATATCTGCCCTGTCTATTATATTGAATGTCCTTTGGATTTCCAGAGGATATATACATGTGCAATTAATTGTTAACATTAATTTCGTTTAATATTAATAATTGAATTTGATGCGCACATTTTCATATATTCAAAATTATTATTTATTTAATATTTCATGAGAAATGTTACTATGCGCAACATTCCAAAAACTTTACAAAAAATAATATTCAACCGCTAGTTCGTTTGTTTACCGCTATGCGACGCGCAAACTCGTATTTGAGATTTGGTCATGAGAATTATATAAAGCTTGCAAAGAGCAACTAACAGGAAATTAAAAATATAATTATTTTCTATCAGTTCAATTTCTGATGCAATCCGAACATAAGGAATTCAGATATTGGATTGTTTTGAAAATATTACACGACTCAAATCCGGAAGGCAAACCTAAAATATTCATGTACAGCACGAAAACCTCAAATATTAAAGAACGTGAACTATTTTTAGTATTAGATTTTTAGTATTGGCAGTAAATAACAGAACGCAATCTTAATTTATATTTAAATTTTAGAATTTGCTCTTTGAAACGTATGAAAAATATCCCTAACATATCCTATAGAAATCCTTAAGATGTTCCACAGGATCTCCCTGGATTCTCCAGAGGCTAGCGTACGGCTATCATTTACTCTTCCTCAGGACATCCAGAGGAGATCCGAGGATTAAAATAGGATATCCTCAGGATATCCTACATGTATGTCCTGGATCCCCTTTGGACGTCCTAAGGACATCCTTGTGCTGTCTGGGACATTACAAATATCATTTGTAATTGCTTGAAATGCTTTTGTTTAAGGATAATAGATAAGGTAAAAAATATTTTTTGCAGATGTTATTTTTATTAGAGAAAGAAATTTATTCTATTTATCATACTCAACATTATAAAGATTACAAAATTATACACAATAATTTATTTTGTTTTACAAGGATTGTTTTATTCACTACAATTTTTACAATTTACAATTTACTCTAGAATAAATTTAGTTTTTTAAAGTCTAAAGTTATTTTTTATTTCTCTCTTTTGCGAGAATAATATTTTACATGTGCGCGTGTATAAACAATAATGTCAATACTTAGAAA
>JAXRKO010001280.1:0-19182 GCA_037039905.1 Formica aserva
CACATCAAGGAAATTGAGGAACAACGCTTCTCGGCACACAGAGCTAAGATCGCTATGTACGCAAGTTTCCTTCGTTCGGAACGACTTAGTTACGTGCCTGTAAGTGAGATTTGCCGAAAATTTTCATAACACATCAAGGAAATTGAGGAACAACGCTTCTCGGCACACAGAGCTAAGATCGCTATGTACGCAAGTTTCCTTCGTTCGGAACGACTTAGTTACGTGCCTGTAAGCGAGATTTGCCGAAAATTTTCATAACACATCAAGGAAATTGAGGAACAACGCTTCTCGGCACACAGAGCTAAGATCGCTATGTACGCAAGTTTCCTTCGTTCGGAACGACTTAGTTACGTACCTGTAAGTGAGATATACCGAAAGTTTTCATAACACATCAAGGAAATTGAGGAACAACGCTTCTCGGCACACAGAGCTAAGATCGCTATGTACGCAAGTTTCCTTCGTTCGGAACGACTTAGTTACGTGCCTGTAAGTGAGATTTGCCGAAAATTTTCATAACACATCAAGGAAATTGAGGAACAACGCTTCTCGGCACACAGAGCTAAGATCGCTATGTACGCAAGTTTCCTTCGTTCGGAACGACTTAGTTACGTGCCTGTAAGTGAGATTTGCCGAAAATTTTCATAACACATCAAGGAAATTGAGGAACAACGCTTCTCGGCACACAGAGCTAAGATCGCTATGTACGCAAGTTTCCTTCGTTCGGAACGACTTAGTTACGTGCCTGTAAGCGAGATTTGCCGAAAATTTTCATAACACATCAAGGAAATTGAGGAACAACGCTTCTCGGCACACAGAGCTAAGATCGCTATGTACGCAAGTTTCCTTCGTTCGGAACGACTTAGTTACGTGCCTGTAAGTGAGATTTGCCGAAAATTTTCATAACACATCAAGGAAATTGAGGAACAACGCTTCTCGGCACACAGAGCTAAGATCGCTATGTACGCAAGTTTCCTTCGTTCGGAACGACTTAGTTACGTGCCTGTAAGTGAGATATACCGAAAATTTTCATAACACATCAAGGAAATTGAGGAACAACGCTTCTCGGCACACAGAGCTAAGATCGCTATGTACGCAAGTTTCCTTCGTTCGGAACGACTTAGTTACGTGCCTGTAAGTGAGATTTGCCGAAAATTTTCATAACACATCAAGGAAATTGAGGAACAACGCTTCTCGGCACACAGAGCTAAGATCGCTATGTACGCAAGTTTCCTTCGTTCGGAACGACTTAGTTACGTGCCTGTAAGTGAGATTTGCCGAAAATTTTCATAACACATCAAGGAAATTGAGGAACAACGCTTCTCGGCACACAGAGCTAAGATCGCTATGTACGCAAGTTTCCTTCGTTCGGAACGACTTAGTTACGTGCCTGTAAGTGAGATTTGCCGAAAATTTTCATAACACATCAAGGAAATTGAGGAACAACGCTTCTCGGCACACAGAGCTAAGATCGCTATGTACGCAAGTTTCCTTCGTTCGGAACGACTTAGTTACGTGCCTGTAAGTGAGATTTGCCGAAAATTTTCATAACACATCAAGGAAATTGAGGAACAACGCTTCTCGGCACACAGAGCTAAGATCGCTATGTACGCAAGTTTCCTTCGTTCGGAACGACTTAGTTACGTGCCTGTAAGTGAGATTTGCCGAAAATTTTCATAACACATCAAGGAAATTGAGGAACAACGCTTCTCGGCACACAGAGCTAAGATCGCTATGTACGCAAGTTTCCTTCGTTCGGAACGACTTAGTTACGTGCCTGTAAGCGAGATTTGCCGAAAATTTTCATAACACATCAAGGAAATTGAGGAACAACGCTTCTCGGCACACAGAGCTAAGATCGCTATGTACGCAAGTTTCCTTCGTTCGGAACGACTTAGTTACGTGCCTGTAAGTGAGATTTGCCGAAAATTTTCATAACACATCAAGGAAATTGAGGAACAACGCTTCTCGGCACACAGAGCTAAGATCGCTATGTACGCAAGTTTCCTTCGTTCGGAACGACTTAGTTACGTGCCTGTAAGTGAGATTTGCCGAAAATTTTCATAACACATCAAGGAAATTGAGGAACAACGCTTCTCGGCACACAGAGCTAAGATCGCTATGTACGCAAGTTTCCTTCGTTCGGAACGACTTAGTTACGTGCCTGTAAGTGAGATTTGCCGAAAATTTTCATAACACATCAAGGAAATTGAGGAACAACGCTTCTCGGCACACAGAGCTAAGATCGCTATGTACGCAAGTTTCCTTCGTTCGGAACGACTTAGTTACGTGCCTGTAAGTGAGATTTGCCGAAAATTTTCATAACACATCAAGGAAATTGAGGAACAACGCTTCTCGGCACACAGAGCTAAGATCGCTATGTACGCAAGTTTCCTTCGTTCGGAACGACTTAGTTACGTGCCTGTAAGTGAGATTTGCCGAAAATTTTCATAACACATCAAGGAAATTGAGGAACAACGCTTCTCGGCACACAGAGCTAAGATCGCTATGTACGCAAGTTTCCTTCGTTCGGAACGACTTAGTTACGTGCCTGTAAGCGAGATTTGCCGAAAATTTTCATAACACATCAAGGAAATTGAGGAACAACGCTTCTCGGCACACAGAGCTAAGATCGCTATGTACGCAAGTTTCCTTCGTTCGGAACGACTTAGTTACGTGCCTGTAAGTGAGATTTGCCGAAAATTTTCATAACACATCAAGGAAATTGAGGAACAACGCTTCTCGGCACACAGAGCTAAGATCGCTATGTACGCAAGTTTCCTTCGTTCGGAACGACTTAGTTACGTGCCTGTAAGCGAGATTTGCCGAAAATTTTCATAACACATCAAGGAAATTGAGGAACAACGCTTCTCGGCACACAGAGCTAAGATCGCTATGTACGCAAGTTTCCTTCGTTCGGAACGACTTAGTTACGTACCTGTAAGTGAGATATACCGAAAGTTTTCATAACACATCAAGGAAATTGAGGAACAACGCTTCTCGGCACACAGAGCTAAGATCGCTATGTACGCAAGTTTCCTTCGTTCGGAACGACTTAGTTACGTGCCTGTAAGTGAGATTTGCCGAAAATTTTCATAACACATCAAGGAAATTGAGGAACAACGCTTCTCGGCACACAGAGCTAAGATCGCTATGTACGCAAGTTTCCTTCGTTCGGAACGACTTAGTTACGTGCCTGTAAGTGAGATTTGCCGAAAATTTTCATAACACATCAAGGAAATTGAGGAACAACGCTTCTCGGCACACAGAGCTAAGATCGCTATGTACGCAAGTTTCCTTCGTTCGGAACGACTTAGTTACGTGCCTGTAAGTGAGATTTGCCGAAAATTTTCATAACACATCAAGGAAATTGAGGAACAACGCTTCTCGGCACACAGAGCTAAGATCGCTATGTACGCAAGTTTCCTTCGTTCGGAACGACTTAGTTACGTGCCTGTAAGTGAGATTTGCCGAAAATTTTCATAACACATCAAGGAAATTGAGGAACAACGCTTCTCGGCACACAGAGCTAAGATCGCTATGTACGCAAGTTTCCTTCGTTCGGAACGACTTAGTTACGTGCCTGTAAGTGAGATTTGCCGAAAATTTTCATAACACATCAAGGAAATTGAGGAACAACGCTTCTCGGCACACAGAGCTAAGATCGCTATGTACGCAAGTTTCCTTCGTTCGGAACGACTTAGTTACGTGCCTGTAAGTGAGATTTGCCGAAAATTTTCATAACACATCAAGGAAATTGAGGAACAACGCTTCTCGGCACACAGAGCTAAGATCGCTATGTACGCAAGTTTCCTTCGTTCGGAACGACTTAGTTACGTGCCTGTAAGCGAGATTTGCCGAAAATTTTCATAACACATCAAGGAAATTGAGGAACAACGCTTCTCGGCACACAGAGCTAAGATCGCTATGTACGCAAGTTTCCTTCGTTCGGAACGACTTAGTTACGTGCCTGTAAGTGAGATTTGCCGAAAATTTTCATAACACATCAAGGAAATTGAGGAACAACGCTTCTCGGCACACAGAGCTAAGATCGCTATGTACGCAAGTTTCCTTCGTTCGGAACGACTTAGTTACGTGCCTGTAAGTGAGATTTGCCGAAAATTTTCATAACACATCAAGGAAATTGAGGAACAACGCTTCTCGGCACACAGAGCTAAGATCGCTATGTACGCAAGTTTCCTTCGTTCGGAACGACTTAGTTACGTGCCTGTAAGCGAGATTTGCCGAAAATTTTCATAACACATCAAGGAAATTGAGGAACAACGCTTCTCGGCACACAGAGCTAAGATCGCTATGTACGCAAGTTTCCTTCGTTCGGAACGACTTAGTTACGTGCCTGTAAGTGAGATTTGCCGAAAATTTTCATAACACATCAAGGAAATTGAGGAACAACGCTTCTCGGCACACAGAGCTAAGATCGCTATGTACGCAAGTTTCCTTCGTTCGGAACGACTTAGTTACGTGCCTGTAAGTGAGATTTGCCGAAAATTTTCATAACACATCAAGGAAATTGAGGAACAACGCTTCTCGGCACACAGAGCTAAGATCGCTATGTACGCAAGTTTCCTTCGTTCGGAACGACTTAGTTACGTGCCTGTAAGTGAGATTTGCCGAAAATTTTCATAACACATCAAGGAAATTGAGGAACAACGCTTCTCGGCACACAGAGCTAAGATCGCTATGTACGCAAGTTTCCTTCGTTCGGAACGACTTAGTTACGTGCCTGTAAGTGAGATTTGCCGAAAATTTTCATAACACATCAAGGAAATTGAGGAACAACGCTTCTCGGCACACAGAGCTAAGATCGCTATGTACGCAAGTTTCCTTCGTTCGGAACGACTTAGTTACGTGCCTGTAAGTGAGATTTGCCGAAAATTTTCATAACACATCAAGGAAATTGAGGAACAACGCTTCTCGGCACACAGAGCTAAGATCGCTATGTACGCAAGTTTCCTTCGTTCGGAACGACTTAGTTACGTGCCTGTAAGCGAGATTTGCCGAAAATTTTCATAACACATCAAGGAAATTGAGGAACAACGCTTCTCGGCACACAGAGCTAAGATCGCTATGTACGCAAGTTTCCTTCGTTCGGAACGACTTAGTTACGTGCCTGTAAGTGAGATTTGCCGAAAATTTTCATAACACATCAAGGAAATTGAGGAACAACGCTTCTCGGCACACAGAGCTAAGATCGCTATGTACGCAAGTTTCCTTCGTTCGGAACGACTTAGTTACGTGCCTGTAAGTGAGATTTGCCGAAAATTTTCATAACACATCAAGGAAATTGAGGAACAACGCTTCTCGGCACACAGAGCTAAGATCGCTATGTACGCAAGTTTCCTTCGTTCGGAACGACTTAGTTACGTGCCTGTAAGTGAGATTTGCCGAAAATTTTCATAACACATCAAGGAAATTGAGGAACAACGCTTCTCGGCACACAGAGCTAAGATCGCTATGTACGCAAGTTTCCTTCGTTCGGAACGACTTAGTTACGTGCCTGTAAGTGAGATTTGCCGAAAATTTTCATAACACATCAAGGAAATTGAGGAACAACGCTTCTCGGCACACAGAGCTAAGATCGCTATGTACGCAAGTTTCCTTCGTTCGGAACGACTTAGTTACGTGCCTGTAAGCGAGATTTGCCGAAAATTTTCATAACACATCAAGGAAATTGAGGAACAACGCTTCTCGGCACACAGAGCTAAGATCGCTATGTACGCAAGTTTCCTTCGTTCGGAACGACTTAGTTACGTGCCTGTAAGTGAGATTTGCCGAAAATTTTCATAACACATCAAGGAAATTGAGGAACAACGCTTCTCGGCACACAGAGCTAAGATCGCTATGTACGCAAGTTTCCTTCGTTCGGAACGACTTAGTTACGTGCCTGTAAGTGAGATTTGCCGAAAATTTTCATAACACATCAAGGAAATTGAGGAACAACGCTTCTCGGCACACAGAGCTAAGATCGCTATGTACGCAAGTTTCCTTCGTTCGGAACGACTTAGTTACGTGCCTGTAAGTGAGATTTGCCGAAAATTTTCATAACACATCAAGGAAATTGAGGAACAACGCTTCTCGGCACACAGAGCTAAGATCGCTATGTACGCAAGTTTCCTTCGTTCGGAACGACTTAGTTACGTGCCTGTAAGTGAGATTTGCCGAAAATTTTCATAACACATCAAGGAAATTGAGGAACAACGCTTCTCGGCACACAGAGCTAAGATCGCTATGTACGCAAGTTTCCTTCGTTCGGAACGACTTAGTTACGTGCCTGTAAGTGAGATTTGCCGAAAATTTTCATAACACATCAAGGAAATTGAGGAACAACGCTTCTCGGCACACAGAGCTAAGATCGCTATGTACGCAAGTTTCCTTCGTTCGGAACGACTTAGTTACGTGCCTGTAAGTGAGATTTGCCGAAAATTTTCATAACACATCAAGGAAATTGAGGAACAACGCTTCTCGGCACACAGAGCTAAGATCGCTATGTACGCAAGTTTCCTTCGTTCGGAACGACTTAGTTACGTGCCTGTAAGTGAGATTTGCCGAAAATTTTCATAACACATCAAGGAAATTGAGGAACAACGCTTCTCGGCACACAGAGCTAAGATCGCTATGTACGCAAGTTTCCTTCGTTCGGAACGACTTAGTTACGTGCCTGTAAGTGAGATTTGCCGAAAATTTTCATAACACATCAAGGAAATTGAGGAACAACGCTTCTCGGCACACAGAGCTAAGATCGCTATGTACGCAAGTTTCCTTCGTTCGGAACGACTTAGTTACGTGCCTGTAAGTGAGATTTGCCGAAAATTTTCATAACACATCAAGGAAATTGAGGAACAACGCTTCTCGGCACACAGAGCTAAGATCGCTATGTACGCAAGTTTCCTTCGTTCGGAACGACTTAGTTACGTGCCTGTAAGTGAGATTTGCCGAAAATTTTCATAACACATCAAGGAAATTGAGGAACAACGCTTCTCGGCACACAGAGCTAAGATCGCTATGTACGCAAGTTTCCTTCGTTCGGAACGACTTAGTTACGTGCCTGTAAGCGAGATTTGCCGAAAATTTTCATAACACATCAAGGAAATTGAGGAACAACGCTTCTCGGCACACAGAGCTAAGATCGCTATGTACGCAAGTTTCCTTCGTTCGGAACGACTTAGTTACGTGCCTGTAAGTGAGATTTGCCGAAAATTTTCATAACACATCAAGGAAATTGAGGAACAACGCTTCTCGGCACACAGAGCTAAGATCGCTATGTACGCAAGTTTCCTTCGTTCGGAACGACTTAGTTACGTGCCTGTAAGTGAGATTTGCCGAAAATTTTCATAACACATCAAGGAAATTGAGGAACAACGCTTCTCGGCACACAGAGCTAAGATCGCTATGTACGCAAGTTTCCTTCGTTCGGAACGACTTAGTTACGTGCCTGTAAGTGAGATTTGCCGAAAATTTTCATAACACATCAAGGAAATTGAGGAACAACGCTTCTCGGCACACAGAGCTAAGATCGCTATGTACGCAAGTTTCCTTCGTTCGGAACGACTTAGTTACGTGCCTGTAAGTGAGATTTGCCGAAAATTTTCATAACACATCAAGGAAATTGAGGAACAACGCTTCTCGGCACACAGAGCTAAGATCGCTATGTACGCAAGTTTCCTTCGTTCGGAACGACTTAGTTACGTGCCTGTAAGTGAGATTTGCCGAAAATTTTCATAACACATCAAGGAAATTGAGGAACAACGCTTCTCGGCACACAGAGCTAAGATCGCTATGTACGCAAGTTTCCTTCGTTCGGAACGACTTAGTTACGTGCCTGTAAGCGAGATTTGCCGAAAATTTTCATAACACATCAAGGAAATTGAGGAACAACGCTTCTCGGCACACAGAGCTAAGATCGCTATGTACGCAAGTTTCCTTCGTTCGGAACGACTTAGTTACGTGCCTGTAAGTGAGATTTGCCGAAAATTTTCATAACACATCAAGGAAATTGAGGAACAACGCTTCTCGGCACACAGAGCTAAGATCGCTATGTACGCAAGTTTCCTTCGTTCGGAACGACTTAGTTACGTGCCTGTAAGTGAGATTTGCCGAAAATTTTCATAACACATCAAGGAAATTGAGGAACAACGCTTCTCGGCACACAGAGCTAAGATCGCTATGTACGCAAGTTTCCTTCGTTCGGAACGACTTAGTTACGTGCCTGTAAGTGAGATTTGCCGAAAATTTTCATAACACATCAAGGAAATTGAGGAACAACGCTTCTCGGCACACAGAGCTAAGATCGCTATGTACGCAAGTTTCCTTCGTTCGGAACGACTTAGTTACGTGCCTGTAAGTGAGATTTGCCGAAAATTTTCATAACACATCAAGGAAATTGAGGAACAACGCTTCTCGGCACACAGAGCTAAGATCGCTATGTACGCAAGTTTCCTTCGTTCGGAACGACTTAGTTACGTGCCTGTAAGTGAGATTTGCCGAAAATTTTCATAACACATCAAGGAAATTGAGGAACAACGCTTCTCGGCACACAGAGCTAAGATCGCTATGTACGCAAGTTTCCTTCGTTCGGAACGACTTAGTTACGTGCCTGTAAGTGAGATTTGCCGAAAATTTTCATAACACATCAAGGAAATTGAGGAACAACGCTTCTCGGCACACAGAGCTAAGATCGCTATGTACGCAAGTTTCCTTCGTTCGGAACGACTTAGTTACGTGCCTGTAAGTGAGATTTGCCGAAAATTTTCATAACACATCAAGGAAATTGAGGAACAACGCTTCTCGGCACACAGAGCTAAGATCGCTATGTACGCAAGTTTCCTTCGTTCGGAACGACTTAGTTACGTGCCTGTAAGTGAGATTTGCCGAAAATTTTCATAACACATCAAGGAAATTGAGGAACAACGCTTCTCGGCACACAGAGCTAAGATCGCTATGTACGCAAGTTTCCTTCGTTCGGAACGACTTAGTTACGTGCCTGTAAGTGAGATTTGCCGAAAATTTTCATAACACATCAAGGAAATTGAGGAACAACGCTTCTCGGCACACAGAGCTAAGATCGCTATGTACGCAAGTTTCCTTCGTTCGGAACGACTTAGTTACGTGCCTGTAAGTGAGATTTGCCGAAAATTTTCATAACACATCAAGGAAATTGAGGAACAACGCTTCTCGGCACACAGAGCTAAGATCGCTATGTACGCAAGTTTCCTTCGTTCGGAACGACTTAGTTACGTGCCTGTAAGCGAGATTTGCCGAAAATTTTCATAACACATCAAGGAAATTGAGGAACAACGCTTCTCGGCACACAGAGCTAAGATCGCTATGTACGCAAGTTTCCTTCGTTCGGAACGACTTAGTTACGTGCCTGTAAGTGAGATTTGCCGAAAATTTTCATAACACATCAAGGAAATTGAGGAACAACGCTTCTCGGCACACAGAGCTAAGATCGCTATGTACGCAAGTTTCCTTCGTTCGGAACGACTTAGTTACGTGCCTGTAAGTGAGATTTGCCGAAAATTTTCATAACACATCAAGGAAATTGAGGAACAACGCTTCTCGGCACACAGAGCTAAGATCGCTATGTACGCAAGTTTCCTTCGTTCGGAACGACTTAGTTACGTGCCTGTAAGTGAGATTTGCCGAAAATTTTCATAACACATCAAGGAAATTGAGGAACAACGCTTCTCGGCACACAGAGCTAAGATCGCTATGTACGCAAGTTTCCTTCGTTCGGAACGACTTAGTTACGTGCCTGTAAGTGAGATTTGCCGAAAATTTTCATAACACATCAAGGAAATTGAGGAACAACGCTTCTCGGCACACAGAGCTAAGATCGCTATGTACGCAAGTTTCCTTCGTTCGGAACGACTTAGTTACGTGCCTGTAAGTGAGATTTGCCGAAAATTTTCATAACACATCAAGGAAATTGAGGAACAACGCTTCTCGGCACACAGAGCTAAGATCGCTATGTACGCAAGTTTCCTTCGTTCGGAACGACTTAGTTACGTGCCTGTAAGTGAGATTTGCCGAAAATTTTCATAACACATCAAGGAAATTGAGGAACAACGCTTCTCGGCACACAGAGCTAAGATCGCTATGTACGCAAGTTTCCTTCGTTCGGAACGACTTAGTTACGTGCCTGTAAGTGAGATTTGCCGAAAATTTTCATAACACATCAAGGAAATTGAGGAACAACGCTTCTCGGCACACAGAGCTAAGATCGCTATGTACGCAAGTTTCCTTCGTTCGGAACGACTTAGTTACGTGCCTGTAAGTGAGATTTGCCGAAAATTTTCATAACACATCAAGGAAATTGAGGAACAACGCTTCTCGGCACACAGAGCTAAGATCGCTATGTACGCAAGTTTCCTTCGTTCGGAACGACTTAGTTACGTGCCTGTAAGTGAGATTTGCCGAAAATTTTCATAACACATCAAGGAAATTGAGGAACAACGCTTCTCGGCACACAGAGCTAAGATCGCTATGTACGCAAGTTTCCTTCGTTCGGAACGACTTAGTTACGTGCCTGTAAGTGAGATTTGCCGAAAATTTTCATAACACATCAAGGAAATTGAGGAACAACGCTTCTCGGCACACAGAGCTAAGATCGCTATGTACGCAAGTTTCCTTCGTTCGGAACGACTTAGTTACGTGCCTGTAAGTGAGATTTGCCGAAAATTTTCATAACACATCAAGGAAATTGAGGAACAACGCTTCTCGGCACACAGAGCTAAGATCGCTATGTACGCAAGTTTCCTTCGTTCGGAACGACTTAGTTACGTGCCTGTAAGTGAGATTTGCCGAAAATTTTCATAACACATCAAGGAAATTGAGGAACAACGCTTCTCGGCACACAGAGCTAAGATCGCTATGTACGCAAGTTTCCTTCGTTCGGAACGACTTAGTTACGTGCCTGTAAGTGAGATTTGCCGAAAATTTTCATAACACATCAAGGAAATTGAGGAACAACGCTTCTCGGCACACAGAGCTAAGATCGCTATGTACGCAAGTTTCCTTCGTTCGGAACGACTTAGTTACGTGCCTGTAAGTGAGATTTGCCGAAAATTTTCATAACACATCAAGGAAATTGAGGAACAACGCTTCTCGGCACACAGAGCTAAGATCGCTATGTACGCAAGTTTCCTTCGTTCGGAACGACTTAGTTACGTGCCTGTAAGCGAGATTTGCCGAAAATTTTCATAACACATCAAGGAAATTGAGGAACAACGCTTCTCGGCACACAGAGCTAAGATCGCTATGTACGCAAGTTTCCTTCGTTCGGAACGACTTAGTTACGTGCCTGTAAGTGAGATTTGCCGAAAATTTTCATAACACATCAAGGAAATTGAGGAACAACGCTTCTCGGCACACAGAGCTAAGATCGCTATGTACGCAAGTTTCCTTCGTTCGGAACGACTTAGTTACGTGCCTGTAAGTGAGATTTGCCGAAAATTTTCATAACACATCAAGGAAATTGAGGAACAACGCTTCTCGGCACACAGAGCTAAGATCGCTATGTACGCAAGTTTCCTTCGTTCGGAACGACTTAGTTACGTGCCTGTAAGTGAGATTTGCCGAAAATTTTCATAACACATCAAGGAAATTGAGGAACAACGCTTCTCGGCACACAGAGCTAAGATCGCTATGTACGCAAGTTTCCTTCGTTCGGAACGACTTAGTTACGTGCCTGTAAGTGAGATTTGCCGAAAATTTTCATAACACATCAAGGAAATTGAGGAACAACGCTTCTCGGCACACAGAGCTAAGATCGCTATGTACGCAAGTTTCCTTCGTTCGGAACGACTTAGTTACGTGCCTGTAAGTGAGATTTGCCGAAAATTTTCATAACACATCAAGGAAATTGAGGAACAACGCTTCTCGGCACACAGAGCTAAGATCGCTATGTACGCAAGTTTCCTTCGTTCGGAACGACTTAGTTACGTGCCTGTAAGTGAGATTTGCCGAAAATTTTCATAACACATCAAGGAAATTGAGGAACAACGCTTCTCGGCACACAGAGCTAAGATCGCTATGTACGCAAGTTTCCTTCGTTCGGAACGACTTAGTTACGTGCCTGTAAGTGAGATTTGCCGAAAATTTTCATAACACATCAAGGAAATTGAGGAACAACGCTTCTCGGCACACAGAGCTAAGATCGCTATGTACGCAAGTTTCCTTCGTTCGGAACGACTTAGTTACGTGCCTGTAAGTGAGATTTGCCGAAAATTTCATAACACATCAAGGAAATTGAGGAACAACGCTTCTCGGCACACAGAGCTAAGATCGCTATGTACGCAAGTTTCCTTCGTTCGGAACGACTTAGTTACGTGCCTGTAAGTGAGATATTGCCGAAAATTTCATAACACATCAAGGAAATTGAGGAACAACGCTTCTCGGCACACAGAGCTAAGATCGCTATGTACGCAAGTTTCCTTCGTTCGGAACGACTTAGTTACGTACCTGTAAGTGAGATTTACCGAAAATTTTCATAACACATCAAGGAAATTGAGGAACAACGCTTCTCGGCACACAGAGCTAAGATCGCTATGTACGCAAGTTTCCTTCGTTCGGAACGACTTAGTTACGTGCCTGTAAGTGAGATTTGCCGAAAATTTTCATAACACATCAAGGAAATTGAGGAACAACGCTTCTCGGCACACAGAGCTAAGATCGCTATGTACGCAAGTTTCCTTCGTTCGGAACGACTTAGTTACGTACCTGTAAGTGAGATATACCGAAAGTTTTCATAACACATCAAGGAAATTGAGGAACAACGCTTCTCGGCTCACAGAGCTAAGATCGCTATGTACGCAAGTTTCCTTCGTTCGGAACGACTTAGTTACGTGCCTGTAAGTGAGATTTGCCGAAAATTTTCATAACACATCAAGGAAATTGAGGAACAACGCTTCTCGGCACACAGAGCTAAGATCGCTATGTACGCAAGTTTCCTTCGTTCGGAACGACTTAGTTACGTGCCTGTAAGTGAGATTTGCCGAAAATTTTCATAACACATCAAGGAAATTGAGGAACAACGCTTCTCGGCACACAGAGCTAAGATCGCTATGTACGCAAGTTTCCTTCGTTCGGAACGACTTAGTTACGTGCCTGTAAGTGAGATTTGCCGAAAATTTTCATAACACATCAAGGAAATTGAGGAACAACGCTTCTCGGCACACAGAGCTAAGATCGCTATGTACGCAAGTTTCCTTCGTTCGGAACGACTTAGTTACGTACCTGTAAGTGAGATATACCGAAAATTTTCATAACACATCAAGGAAATTGAGGAACAACGCTTCTCGGCACACAGAGCTAAGATCGCTATGTACGCAAGTTTCCTTCGTTCGGAACGACTTAGTTACGTGCCTGTAAGTGAGATTTGCCGAAAATTTTCATAACACATCAAGGAAATTGAGGAACAACGCTTCTCGGCACACAGAGCTAAGATCGCTATGTACGCAAGTTTCCTTCGTTCGGAACGACTTAGTTACGTGCCTGTAAGTGAGATTTGCCGAAAATTTTCATAACACATCAAGGAAATTGAGGAACAACGCTTCTCGGCACACAGAGCTAAGATCGCTATGTACGCAAGTTTCCTTCGTTCGGAACGACTTAGTTACGTGCCTGTAAGTGAGATTTGCCGAAAATTTTCATAACACATCAAGGAAATTGAGGAACAACGCTTCTCGGCACACAGAGCTAAGATCGCTATGTACGCAAGTTTCCTTCGTTCGGAACGACTTAGTTACGTGCCTGTAAGTGAGATTTGCCGAAAATTTTCATAACACATCAAGGAAATTGAGGAACAACGCTTCTCGGCACACAGAGCTAAGATCGCTATGTACGCAAGTTTCCTTCGTTCGGAACGACTTAGTTACGTGCCTGTAAGCGAGATTTGCCGAAAATTTTCATAACACATCAAGGAAATTGAGGAACAACGCTTCTCGGCACACAGAGCTAAGATCGCTATGTACGCAAGTTTCCTTCGTTCGGAACGACTTAGTTACGTGCCTGTAAGTGAGATTTGCCGAAAATTTCATAACACATCAAGGAAATTGAGGAACAACGCTTCTCGGCACACAGAGCTAAGATCGCTATGTACGCAAGTTTCCTTCGTTCGGAACGACTTAGTTACGTGCCTGTAAGTGAGATTTGCCGAAAGTTTTCATAACACATCAAGGAAATTGAGGAACAACGCTTCTCGGCACACAGAGCTAAGATCGCTATGTACGCAAGTTTCCTTCGTTCGGAACGACTTAGTTACGTGCCTGTAAGCGAGATTTGCCGAAAATTTTCATAACACATCAAGGAAATTGAGGAACAACGCTTCTCGGCACACAGAGCTAAGATCGCTATGTACGCAAGTTTCCTTCGTTCGGAACGACTTAGTTACGTACCTGTAAGTGAGATATACCGAAAATTTTCATAACACATCAAGGAAATTGAGGAACAACGCTTCTCGGCACACAGAGCTAAGATCGCTATGTACGCAAGTTTCCTTCGTTCGGAACGACTTAGTTACGTGCCTGTAAGTGAGATTTGCCGAAAATTTTCATAACACATCAAGGAAATTGAGGAACAACGCTTCTCGGCACACAGAGCTAAGATCGCTATGTACGCAAGTTTCCTTCGTTCGGAACGACTTAGTTACGTGCCTGTAAGCGAGATTTGCCGAAAATTTTCATAACACATCAAGGAAATTGAGGAACAACGCTTCTCGGCACACAGAGCTAAGATCGCTATGTACGCAAGTTTCCTTCGTTCGGAACGACTTAGTTACGTGCCTGTAAGTGAGATTTGCCGAAAATTTTCATAACACATCAAGGAAATTGAGGAACAACGCTTCTCGGCACACAGAGCTAAGATCGCTATGTACGCAAGTTTCCTTCGTTCGGAACGACTTAGTTACGTGCCTGTAAGTGAGATTTGCCGAAAATTTTCATAACACATCAAGGAAATTGAGGAACAACGCTTCTCGGCACACAGAGCTAAGATCGCTATGTACGCAAGTTTCCTTCGTTCGGAACGACTTAGTTACGTGCCTGTAAGTGAGATTTGCCGAAAATTTCATAACACATCAAGGAAATTGAGGAACAACGCTTCTCGGCACACAGAGCTAAGATCGCTATGTACGCAAGTTTCCTTCGTTCGGAACGACTTAGTTACGTACCTGTAAGTGAGATTTGCCGAAAATTTTCATAACACATCAAGGAAATTGAGGAACAACGCTTCTCGGCACACAGAGCTAAGATCGCTATGTACGCAAGTTTCCTTCGTTCGGAACGACTTAGTTACGTGCCTGTAAGTGAGATTTGCCGAAAATTTTCATAACACATCAAGGAAATTGAGGAACAACGCTTCTCGGCACACAGAGCTAAGATCGCTATGTACGCAAGTTTCCTTCGTTCGGAACGACTTAGTTACGTGCCTGTAAGTGAGATTTGCCGAAAATTTTCATAACACATCAAGGAAATTGAGGAACAACGCTTCTCGGCACACAGAGCTAAGATCGCTATGTACGCAAGTTTCCTTCGTTCGGAACGACTTAGTTACGTGCCTGTAAGCGAGATTTGCCGAAAATTTTCATAACACATCAAGGAAATTGAGGAACAACGCTTCTCGGCACACAGAGCTAAGATCGCTATGTACGCAAGTTTCCTTCGTTCGGAACGACTTAGTTACGTGCCTGTAAGCGAGATTTGCCGAAAATTTTCATAACACATCAAGGAAATTGAGGAACAACGCTTCTCGGCACACAGAGCTAAGATCGCTATGTACGCAAGTTTCCTTCGTTCGGAACGACTTAGTTACGTGCCTGTAAGTGAGATTTGCCGAAAATTTTCATAACACATCAAGGAAATTGAGGAACAACGCTTCTCGGCACACAGAGCTAAGATCGCTATGTACGCAAGTTTCCTTCGTTCGGAACGACTTAGTTACGTACCTGTAAGTGAGATATACCGAAAGTTTTCATAACACATCAAGGAAATTGAGGAACAACGCTTCTCGGCACACAGAGCTAAGATCGCTATGTACGCAAGTTTCCTTCGTTCGGAACGACTTAGTTACGTGCCTGTAAGCGAGATTTGCCGAAAATTTTCATAACACATCAAGGAAATTGAGGAACAACGCTTCTCGGCACACAGAGCTAAGATCGCTATGTACGCAAGTTTCCTTCGTTCGGAACGACTTAGTTACGTGCCTGTAAGTGAGATTTGCCGAAAATTTTCATAACACATCAAGGAAATTGAGGAACAACGCTTCTCGGCACACAGAGCTAAGATCGCTATGTACGCAAGTTTCCTTCGTTCGGAACGACTTAGTTACGTGCCTGTAAGTGAGATTTGCCGAAAATTTTCATAACACATCAAGGAAATTGAGGAACAACGCTTCTCGGCACACAGAGCTAAGATCGCTATGTACGCAAGTTTCCTTCGTTCGGAACGACTTAGTTACGTGCCTGTAAGTGAGATTTGCCGAAAATTTCATAACACATCAAGGAAATTGAGGAACAACGCTTCTCGGCACACAGAGCTAAGATCGCTATGTACGCAAGTTTCCTTCGTTCGGAACGACTTAGTTACGTGCCTGTAAGTGAGATTTGCCGAAAATTTTCATAACACATCAAGGAAATTGAGGAACAACGCTTCTCGGCACACAGAGCTAAGATCGCTATGTACGCAAGTTTCCTTCGTTCGGAACGACTTAGTTACGTGCCTGTAAGTGAGATTTGCCGAAAATTTTCATAACACATCAAGGAAATTGAGGAACAACGCTTCTCGGCACACAGAGCTAAGATCGCTATGTACGCAAGTTTCCTTCGTTCGGAACGACTTAGTTACGTGCCTGTAAGTGAGATTTGCCGAAAATTTTCATAACACATCAAGGAAATTGAGGAACAACGCTTCTCGGCACACAGAGCTAAGATCGCTATGTACGCAAGTTTCCTTCGTTCGGAACGACTTAGTTACGTGCCTGTAAGCGAGATTTGCCGAAAATTTTCATAACACATCAAGGAAATTGAGGAACAACGCTTCTCGGCACACAGAGCTAAGATCGCTATGTACGCAAGTTTCCTTCGTTCGGAACGACTTAGTTACGTGCCTGTAAGTGAGATTTGCCGAAAATTTTCATAACACATCAAGGAAATTGAGGAACAACGCTTCTCGGCACACAGAGCTAAGATCGCTATGTACGCAAGTTTCCTTCGTTCGGAACGACTTAGTTACGTGCCTGTAAGTGAGATTTGCCGAAAATTTTCATAACACATCAAGGAAATTGAGGAACAACGCTTCTCGGCACACAGAGCTAAGATCGCTATGTACGCAAGTTTCCTTCGTTCGGAACGACTTAGTTACGTGCCTGTAAGTGAGATTTGCCGAAAATTTTCATAACACATCAAGGAAATTGAGGAACAACGCTTCTCGGCTCACAGAGCTAAGATCGCTATGTACGCAAGTTTCCTTCGTTCGGAACGACTTAGTTACGTGCCTGTAAGCGAGATTTGCCGAAAATTTTCATAACACATCAAGGAAATTGAGGAACAACGCTTCTCGGCACACAGAGCTAAGATCGCTATGTACGCAAGTTTCCTTCGTTCGGAACGACTTAGTTACGTGCCTGTAAGTGAGATTTGCCGAAAATTTTCATAACACATCAAGGAAATTGAGGAACAACGCTTCTCGGCACACAGAGCTAAGATCGCTATGTACGCAAGTTTCCTTCGTTCGGAACGACTTAGTTACGTGCCTGTAAGTGAGATTTGCCGAAAATTTTCATAACACATCAAGGAAATTGAGGAACAACGCTTCTCGGCACACAGAGCTAAGATCGCTATGTACGCAAGTTTCCTTCGTTCGGAACGACTTAGTTACGTGCCTGTAAGCGAGATTTGCCGAAAATTTTCATAACACATCAAGGAAATTGAGGAACAACGCTTCTCGGCACACAGAGCTAAGATCGCTATGTACGCAAGTTTCCTTCGTTCGGAACGACTTAGTTACGTGCCTGTAAGTGAGATTTGCCGAAAATTTCATAACACATCAAGGAAATTGAGGAACAACGCTTCTCGGCACACAGAGCTAAGATCGCTATGTACGCAAGTTTCCTTCGTTCGGAACGACTTAGTTACGTGCCTGTAAGTGAGATTTGCCGAAAATTTTCATAACACATCAAGGAAATTGAGGAACAACGCTTCTCGGCACACAGAGCTAAGATCGCTATGTACGCAAGTTTCCTTCGTTCGGAACGACTTAGTTACGTGCCTGTAAGTGAGATTTGCCGAAAATTTTCATAACACATCAAGGAAATTGAGGAACAACGCTTCTCGGCACACAGAGCTAAGATCGCTATGTACGCAAGTTTCCTTCGTTCGGAACGACTTAGTTACGTGCCTGTAAGTGAGATTTGCCGAAAATTTTCATAACACATCAAGGAAATTGAGGAACAACGCTTCTCGGCACACAGAGCTAAGATCGCTATGTACGCAAGTTTCCTTCGTTCGGAACGACTTAGTTACGTGCCTGTAAGCGAGATTTGCCGAAAATTTTCATAACACATCAAGGAAATTGAGGAACAACGCTTCTCGGCACACAGAGCTAAGATCGCTATGTACGCAAGTTTCCTTCGTTCGGAACGACTTAGTTACGTGCCTGTAAGCGAGATTTGCCGAAAATTTTCATAACACATCAAGGAAATTGAGGAACAACGCTTCTCGGCACACAGAGCTAAGATCGCTATGTACGCAAGTTTCCTTCGTTCGGAACGACTTAGTTACGTGCCTGTAAGTGAGATTTGCCGAAAATTTTCATAACACATCAAGGAAATTGAGGAACAACGCTTCTCGGCACACAGAGCTAAGATCGCTATGTACGCAAGTTTCCTTCGTTCGGAACGACTTAGTTACGTGCCTGTAAGCGAGATTTGCCGAAAATTTTCATAACACATCAAGGAAATTGAGGAACAACGCTTCTCGGCACACAGAGCTAAGATCGCTATGTACGCAAGTTTCCTTCGTTCGGAACGACTTAGTTACGTGCCTGTAAGTGAGATATTGCCGAAAATTTCATAACACATCAAGGAAATTGAGGAACAACGCTTCTCGGCACACAGAGCTAAGATCGCTATGTACGCAAGTTTCCTTCGTTCGGAACGACTTAGTTACGT